>CAUYRT010098463.1:0-34332 GCA_963574885.1 Lepilemur ruficaudatus
AGGAGTTTGAGGTTGCTGTGAGCTAGGCTGACGCCACGGCACTCACTCTAGCCCAGGCAGCAGAGTGAGACTCTGTCTCGAAAAAAAAAAAAAAAAAAAAATTTATAAACAATTTTTCATTTTAAGAGAGAAATCGACATCCATGTCTATAAAATGTTAACCAAACAACAAAATGTCTTATTGTGATAATTATATTAGTAACAGTGAGGGTGAAAAGAAAACAAAAGACTGAACTTTTCCATTCATAGCCATGAACGCTTATGATGAAAAACAAATCCCACATGATGGTTATCTATGCCAGACTTCATTCTATTCTCTGTAATTCCCATAGGAGACTTGTAGGAATTCTGCACTGCCCATGTTTTCAGGAATTAGGCCTTTCACTTTTCTTTCTCTCTCAACACTTCGTCTGAGAACCTAAACTGTCATAAATAAACTAAGACTTTTGGCAGAGGTACACTGCTTTGAATTACCCATCTGTACCTGTTATCTAAATATGAATTGCCATTATCCTCTTGGCAATTAAATTAACTCCAGACTGTGGCCTTCTTAAAATCCAGACAAATTGCTCAATGCCCAGTGTTCTTCTATAAAGATAATGCACACTCTCTAAATTTTCGATAGTGGCAATGAAGTTTCAAGTCAAGTTTTGTACTTTTTTCCCCACCTCTTTACATTTTAGTGCAAACACAGGATAAGATTTAAAAACTTAAAAAAATTAAAGCTTAAAAGTCCCCAACTAGTCTTATGATTCAAAGAGCATAATCAAAATATCAATTCTGAACATCTTGCCTATTTTAGAGCAAACAAAACTCACTATTTCGTAGTTAACACTCAGAATCCATATATTCTAGTAGTTAACACTCAGAATCCAGGTATCTGTGTAGCCTGTGCACTATATTTCATGGAAGTACCTGGGGAAATATGGAGTCATTTACTAATAAACATCTTTGCTATCAATTCCCTCGCACTTTTCTAACTCCCTTAATTGCACACTCCTCAAAATCACAACTGCTGCTGTGGTGTGGCAAGCTCTCACGCTGGGTGAAGTACTTTCCAAGCACTTTGGAAGGATTATTACATTTAATCCTCACAACTCCCCTGGGAGTTATACACTTTAAATCAGGCCTCTGTGACCTTTAAGGAAACTGAGAAGTCATTTGCTCAAAATTACACAGCTAACAACATCTAGGATTTGAACACAGGTCTCATTTGATTTACATATATATATAAATAACCACTACACTGTATTACCTATTATGGAAAATCAAAGGGAGGACAAAAGGGTATTTTATGTAGTTTCCTCCAAACAGAACAAAAGTTTAGGGATCCCAAAATACCGATGCCCCAGAATTGCTGCCCCTCTTCCCTGGCTGGTCCCTCTGATAGTTACTAAAGAGCAGTTCTTTGACTTTAGGGTGTAATCTTCCAGAAGCTGAGGACTATATTACTTAAACTATTATTATGTCCGGGTCCCAACCAGAAACTGAAACCTGGTATCTTGTGTATGATTCATCGTTCAACAAATCTCATTTAAGCACCACCCTATTTAAGTAACTGAAAAACTAAATATGTGAAAACCATCATTCCTGTCCTCTAGGAACTTGTGGTCAAAGGTATAATGAGAACAAAGACTGCCTGCAGAAACAGTAACTGGAATTACCTAATGACCATGACTAACACTTCCTTGTCCTTTTCCTCAAATTCATAATTCTCTGGGGAATGGAGAAGGACAAGATGAACACTGTTTATAACTTGAAAAATGTCTAGTGGAACATACTAAATTGTGCCCCTTTCCCCTCATCCTTCCTCTGGTTTGTCCCTTCCTCCGCCACCCCAACCACTTGTACTTTTTCTTTGCCTAATCTAGATTAATGATATCAAATTAAAAGAGCTGGAGAGGAAAAACAAAAGAAACCAAACAGCAGAAAAAAACAGATTACAATAATCTGGCCTAAAGACTATGTCTGTTTAATTCTAGTAGTTATATGATTATGTATAGTTGCAAGATATACCAGGATAAAAAACTAATTCCAGCACCTCAAATAGAATAATTAGGACTTTCCAAAATATGTAGCTTGTAAAGGGTGCCAGTAGGATCAACTTCTGAGTTGGTTCATTCAATTAATATTGACTGAGTGCTCCCCAGTGCCAAGAGGTAAGTATTCACGGTGAACAAGGAAGGTATGCTCTCTGCCTTCATGGAAGTTATGGGCTGGAGGGGAAATTAATATTAAAGAGAGACACAAATAAATATTTAAATGCTCACAGTGAGAAGTGCTATGAAGGAAAAGAATAAGTGCCTTTAAAAAGTTTAACAGATTATCTATTAATTATACTTCAAAAAGCTGGGGGAAAAGAAAGTTTAACAGAGGTAACCCAATTTAGATAGAGAGTTAGCAAAAGCCTCCCTGGAGGGTTGGTTGGGGGAACAGAAAACATCTTAGCTGAAATGAATAGGAATTAGCCAGACAAAGAACAAGGAGAACAATATTCCAGGGAGAAGGAACTATAGTTATATAAGCTCTGAGGAGGAAAAAAGGTTGATTTGTTATAAAAATTGAAAAGACTAGTGTGGTCACAAAGTAGCCATCAGGGAAAGAAGAAAATAGAAAAGCAAGAAAAGGTAAGGGCGGCCAAACACCTGAACACACCTAAAATGAAATTCTTCTAATGACTTCTGATAACATTCCACATACAAAATAATAATAAATATGCAAGCCCATGTCTGAAAAAAATAAGCAATTAAAAAATACAATAAATTTCCAAAATTCTCGAATGACTTACATTTGGAACTGGAAAGGCTCATCTGGTCCAATCAGCCACAGCCCCACACCTTTCAGATAAGAAAAGAGAGCTCCACATATGAGATGCTGTGATCCTCCCTCTACCTTCTATGTCAGAGAACCCTTGCTCCTCCTGAGAGCATGTCCTGTCCTACACCACATGATAAGAACATACAACACAAAAGGGACTCCAAAGCCACTGGACAGTAGGTGCGCAGGATGTGGCACACTCCTAACTCCCATGGTTCCTTTCAATATGCAAATATGTGTGGGGGTGTCCGTATGCACAGGGAGAGTAAGAGAATAAAAAAACAAGGAGTCCAGCTGCACTTAAAACTCTTCTAAAGGGGACACTTTGTTTGGCCCCCGGTGGTACCTCTTCTTAAAAGCATGAAAGGCACAAGCATCTAAACACAGAGCATGCCTCTGTTTGGTGTCATTCCTCTTCTGTGGAATTGCTCACACTGCACATATACTTGCAGGCCAAACTGCCTGCTGAGAAGACAATCTGTAATTAGAAAAATGAGAAAAGACTTCTGATTAAAGTGGCAGGTTGCATGCAGTCATTTAGTTCCACCTTCCCCTAAAACGACTAAAAAAGATTTTTAAAAAGGCAAACACACTTGGATGTAGAAAATAACTACAGTAATTTGGTAACTAGAAAGCAGAAGAATGAGTGGCAACTGTGGTCCAGCAGCCCAGAAGCTGAATCGAAACAAGCAGTGGGGAAAGATGGGCCACACCACAGTCACCCCCTAGGATTCCCAAGATGCTCAGGAATGGGTGGAATTCAAGGTCCCTTATAAATAGGGGTGAAGGTGGGGCTAAAAACAGGAGGATTGGCTCAAAGACCTTTAAGGAAGAGCTTGAGTTCTATTAATAGGTCCTCTTTCCCATTTCATATAGCTGGGCAACTGGCCCTGCCGACTGGTAGAAGACTATACTTTCACTGTCTGAACTAAGGATCACCAGGTACACACTACAGCAGGAGTATGTATGGAAAAGGAGAATTAAGTGAAACTTTAGCAAAGTGAATATTAAAATCCCCAGGTCCTTTTTCCCCCACTTGCTTCCCAGACCACTGAGGTAAAAGCTGATATTCTCCATGTGGATTGAAAGATCCTTCTTTGTTGTATCTGACCAGTCCAAGAAAGAAAACCTAAAGGTATAATTATTGGGACTTTCCCCAATAAAACAGCCAAATGACCCTGGGGTGAAACTCATAGTAGACAAATCTCATCCTTGCACATAGAACTCTGAATTAGCTTTCTATGCCACACGTTCAAGAACTGCCAGGCATCTAAAGAAAGCCATTAATATGAAAGGCAGAAACCTAATACATGGGGTGAAGTCGGGGGGGAAGCAACTTGGGGGAGGCAAAGCTATACAATGACAAAAAAACTTGAATTATAATACACACACATATAAATATAAATACTCACACACCAAAGCACACCATGAAACTTGAGAAGACTGGAGTCGCCAAACAGGATTAAAAACAAACAAAATCATCACCACCACAAAAAGCAGGTCAGATACAAAGGGTACAGGATCAAAATAACATTGTTCCTATGGATAGCGACACTGGAAGTTTAGAAATAAATGGTGTAATGTCTTCAAAATTGTGAGAGAAAATTATTTCCAACCTAGAGTACTACACCAACCATCAGCCTTGAATCTGATAAGCCAGGTCTCAAAAAATTGACCTCCAATGCACCCTGGAGTATGCTAAGAAAGAGAAAGCCCTGGAAGCTAGCAACGATCTTGTAGGAGAGGGGCTCCCCCCAGCATGATAATTCAGGGGGCCCCCAGGGATGACAGTCATGCAGCAGACCTGGACAGCAACCAGTCCAGACTGGAGTAGATCAGAAGCTTTGAGAGAAATGTCACCAAGAAGATGAATTGGGTAGAATTTGACAGCAAACCTATCTGAAATTATTAAGAGGAAACTTACACAACTCAGGGGAGAGACCCAGGAATGAGTTAATGGTGAGGACACAGCAAACTAACCAAATGGCAAAATATGGCAATGACTAACTCTAGGGAGAGTAGGGTAGAACAAGAAGGAAAAATCATCATAATATACTATATGACAGCTATGAATAGGGTCTATAAAGGCATAATAATGTAAACCCATGGATTTATCCAAAATTATAACATTAACCATATGGGTAGGATGGGGGGTGGGGGAAGGTAAAGATGTGTTTCAGGGGTGGATGGGGAGGGAAAAGAGATAAAATCTTATCTTCCAGAACAGAAGCCAATAGATAATGCCTGTGACTAAAATATCAAGAAGTAGCCATATAAGCACATAACTAGAATGATGGAAGTGAATACAAAAAAAAAAAAAAAAAAAGGCTAAAGATGGTAGTTAAAAATGAAGAAAGTGAAAGAGAGAGAGAACTTTGAGACTTACAGAGGGAACTGGAAGGGAAGGGAAGGAAGCCACCACTGGTTTTCATAATATGTTCTACGAAATTATTTTTTAAAAAATATGTTCATATATAACCCTGATAAAAATAAAAACTACATAAAAAAGCCAAGAGATATGGAATAATATTCAATATTCACTTCTGTATCCTTTATGGTATTAGAAAATGATGTATGCCTATATTTTATAGCACAGGTAGTGCCATTCTTTTTAAAGGATTTTCAGGTCTTTAGTTGAAAGCACATTTAATGAAAAAAATCATTCACCTCAGATCATTTTTTAGTACCTAGACACTGGCCAGACATGCTGTATAAACAGGCTAATTTGTGAACAGTTAAAGTCAACATTCTTCCAGAGTGTTTGAAACCAGCAGCCTTTCTTATTTTTTATCTTTTATTTATGCATAACCTGCCTTCTCCCTCAAAAGAGTAAGACAGCTATCTTTTTCTTATATCACAACTTTCTCTTCAAAATAAAAGACACACGTGAGTTACAGGATTATAGAGTGTTAATTAGAACATACTTTCAGAATAGCTAAAAAGACTATTATTCTCTCTGAAAAAGAAAAGTTTTTTTTAAAAAAAAAAAAGAAAAAAGGGCATAAGTGGTAGAAATAAGATAACTTGTTCTTTGTGTCCTAATATTTGGCTTGAATACAATACCAAATTTTTATTCCTTTATGTCTTCCATGAAAGCTGAAAAGGCAAAGAAGCCATAATAAGCATAATTCACAAAAATATGCTTTTCCTTTGTTAAGTAGCTCTCACTAAAAAGCAACACATTTTGAAATGTATTCATTTCAAAATATATAGCAAGATTCTGTGACACAGTCATCATTACCATAAAATCCTCCAAATTAAAATTCTTTTGTGTGCACTATAATTTCTTAAGCAAGGCACGAAAATTTTGATAAAAATAATGCACGTTATCCATTTTTATTGGAATCCATTATCACTTTCCAACTAATTTGCTCCTAATATTTCCTTGGAAATCTATACTTAAAAATAGTGGTTTGAAGGAACTCAATATGTTATTTCAACAAAATGATAAATGTATTGTGAAACATATTATATTTGATTATCAAGCTAAAGCACTGCAAATGGCCCATCACAGAACCCAAATTCACCCATAAGATTCCATCCCCAGAATAGTCCTCTGACGCAGAAGGATACCTGTGCATGACAAACCCTCTGAGGCATCTAGACCTTAAAAATTAAAGAGCCATTCTAACTAATGCACTTTGATTTTCCAAAGAAGTTTTGTTGTTGCTGTCATTGTTCTTTGAATTAACTAATTCTCAAGTGGGTTCTAAGCCATCCTGAAGAACGTTTACAAGTATAAACATCTTAGAATTGAAAGAGATCTTATATACCATGGCAGTTCAATCTCTTTTCCTTGAGATGTAAAACTGTGGCACTGAGTCATTAACTCAGTTGACAACTCATAGTTAATTCAGAGTCTCCTAGAACCCAATCTAGTGTTCTTTCTGCAATAACACATTACACAATCCACAAAACCAGTACAATTGCTATCTAATACTTTTAGCAACCAAAATTAAAATACATATTTTTAATAGATAGTTTTTGTTTATAGTCACATATAAGGGGATGTTATATCCTCACACAAAATGAAACTAGGATTCTCTTTACTGTTCAAAAGACAAACTATCATCCAATTATAGCTATACTATTACTGAACCAGAAATATATCTCTAGTTTATCTTCCCACCCACATCAGGTTAGTGATTTGTTTGGTGTGCACAAAGTATTACAAATTGTCACAGAATGGGTGCTATTGCTAGCTTCCCTCCTAGTCCCACCAGATCATGAAGGGTAACAAGTTTGGAGAGGGGGGTACAGGAAGGGAGGGAGCACAGTACATGCAGTTAGAGAGCTGTTGTATCAGGTAAGGCTTTATTTAAGATCTATCATCAGACCCTATTCACTGATTGAAAGCCCTGGCAATCAGAAAGTAATTCCTTGGACAGTTAAAAGATTGGAGTATCAAAGAGCTGATGTTAATTTTAGGTAGCACTTACATGAAACACTTATATTCTCATCTTACTTTTAAAAAGAAAAGGATAATCAGAAAGTTCAGGATGCAAACAGAGGAGTAGACAAAGTCTAAAATGAGGTATGTGCTCAACTGGAGCAGACCTACTTATCTAGACAAGAACAATTTAAGTAGGTAGAAATGCCAAGTCATTAATTTGTTTAGGGATCTTGGTGATTGGTTGGTTACATTAGGAATGTATGTGGCTGCAAGTAACAGAAAATTCACTTTATGGTGCTTTAAACCAGGCATCACCAAACTTAAAGGGCCAGAGAGTAAATATTTTAGGCTTCTAGGCCATATAGTCTCTGTTGCAATTACTCAACTCTGTCATAGCATGAAGACAGCCACAGTCAATACATGGCTGTATTCCAATAACACTTTGCACACAAAAATAGGCAATCAGCCCATGGGTCATTATTTGCCAACCACTGGTTGAACTAAAATGCCTACCCCTGCTTTAAACAAATAGGACCTATTTTAAAAGAAGCTGGCCTTTTCCCCAAGGTAGTAAGGAGGCCACAGCAGCTCTAGATGTCACATTCCTATTCAGGAAGGGAAAAAAGCAAAGGGGAGGTGGAGGAGGAAAGCTGAGTCAGCCACATCTGTCCAGTTTCACAAAAAGCCAAAGCTTTCCCAAAAGCACCTCAAGCAGACATTAACCCCCCTCCCCCAATAAGATCACTGGTCAGAACCAAGATACACAGCCACACCTAGCTGTAAGAGATGCTGAGAAAATGGAGAATAAAACACAAGAGTATAAGTGGCTTAGACAAATCATGATTCATTCATTGCCTGAGGCTAGACACATTACTGCCTCAAAACTAGGGTGGGTTCTTTTAGCAAGAAGGGATAAACGACTATTGAGTACACAATTAACAGTATTTGTCCCACTGGACTTTTTTATATTTTCTCTGTTGGTCTAATCTGCTCAAAGAAAATAAACTGTGCTTTCCTAGCTTTGAACTAATGAGTCACATGGAGATTGAGAAAGGTTTGGTGTGTGGTGGGGTGGGAATAACCAAATAAGAGTGAATCTACCTCTAGCTCCCTAAAAGTAGTGATTTAACAGGAGGAGAGGGGGAATGAGAAATCTGAATGGCAGTCCTGGCAGCCCAACTTTGCAACCTTAGCCAAAATACTTAACTATCCACGCCCCTGTTTCTCCAACTGGAAAAATAAGGTTGTTAAATTAGACGCTCTCTAAAGTCCCTTGAAGTGCTAACATCCTACGACTCCTTTAAATATGTTGTCTGATCAAGCAAATATAGCATAAAGTATATAGTCAAAATTTCATTCTAAATATAGTAAAGCCAAAAGTACAAATGTGAAGGATTCCTAGAGTGAGTAAAGTCTTAAACTAAAGAAGAAAAAGGACATTACTCAAATAACTTTTCACACATTGCTAAAAGACTGGCATTCCATTCAATCCTTCCAATTTCCAAGAAAACACACGTGTAAGAAGGGTAGTTAACTTTTTTAAAACACTATAAATGTGTCTTGTAAAAATTATACTGTTTCTTACAACAAACTTAAAATAGTTCTCAAGTCCAAAATGGTAACTGTTCTGCTAGATGATGAACTTGGGATGCAAAAACCCCCTCCCCGCAATCACCACAACCCCAAGTAAGCATCGCAAAAAATAAAGTGGTAATAATTCGATTTGCCTTTGATATGCTCCCTCAAATGATCACCTTTTCAACAGTGCATTGGAAATTAATCAAAACATAGTCCAGATCACTGAGGTTCCTTAAGAAATGTGTTTTTCAAAAGGAATTCAAATAAATAACTCTTTTAGCAGTTTGAGCAAAAGGAAAAAAGAAGAAAGGAAGAGAGGCAGGAAAAGAAACGGAAAAGAAGTTTGGGAGGAAAATTCTATTTAGCAAAAATGTTCCCATACTTTTCTGATAAGTCCTCTAGTTTTATATCCATATAACAGAGATAATCAAATTCTTTTCAATAAATTGGTCATAATTCATCTTTAAAAAATCACCACAAACCAAGCAAAATCTCTAACAAGCAAAGAAATTAATGCAGAAATTTTTTTTAATTTAGTGCATTTAACTCAGTATTGAAAGACTTGAAAATGAACAAAATTGAGTATCTACTACTTTATTATTTTAGAAAGAATGTAATTTGTTGACATTCAATTTAGTTGAGCACCAATTTTTTTAACTGATAAAATATACTTATCACTAAATTTGAACATATATGTTAGAGAGAAGTTTTTAAAAAGAAGCCAAAATAACAGCCTCATAGTAATCAAATGATTATTGTAGATAGGTAGGTAGGTAGGAAGGAAGGAAGGAAGGAAGGAAGGAAGGAAGGAAGGAAGGAAGGAAGGAAGGTTGCTTAGCAGGAAGCCCTCAGTTCTTGCACATTTAATAGTAAATGCTTTATTCAGTGACCGATACCACTTTGCTACTGCCACCAGAGTACATAAGAGATATCCTTTGAGTAAGAATTCTGCAAGGATTCTGCCCTGTAATAGAACAGGCAGCAGTTCCGAATCCTAACATACCAAAGGGGTTAAGCAGGGGTTTCCCCAAATTCCCATTCTCAGACAGATGAAAGAACTTTTGAAAAATGCTAGAGCTTTTCACCTCTGCAAGGACTGTTTCCCTATATATTGTCTGTCATGGCTGTCTCGGTGTTTTAATCATCCCCCAGCCTCTTCACCATTTGTCATTTACACCGACGTACAATAGGAAAATACATTTGCAGACCTGCCTCAGCACACCCAGGATGGGATGCACTCTCACTACTCAAACCACTTGAGACGAAAATGTGCAAAATGCATCGCTTGACCCATTTATGCAAAAACACACAAACTAAGTTTAACCTGAAATGTCCTGAACACTTCATGTGGTCATTTCTATCCTTCCCGCCTCATAATATCAATGATTGAGAACTTAAGAGGGTTTGGGTCATATTTATTTATTTATTTTAAACCCTCATGTCTCTCACTTTCCTCGCAGGAACCTGTGACTCTTGCATAGCATAGTAGCTATGACCCCGCATTGGAAGGAGGTATGATCAAAGGCAGCCTGGCCAGACTTGGGAAAACATTTCCACTGAGAATGGACATACTGCCTGTCAAAAGGTTATTCCCACCGCGTTGGGGCAGCAGATCACGTTACTCCAGAGTAACAACATGAAAGGACAAAATCTGGCCATAGTCACCCACATACGTGTTTTTCTTTCCAACAAGGGCAAATGGGAGACACCAGCCTGAACAGAACATCCTTCTTATCACTTGAGGGGAGTGGGGGTGGAGAGGGGGCCTTTCCCTAATCAATACAGCTCCTAAGCTGCAGCCACTGTTTAATTCCTTTTATATTTTTCTTTTCATTCAGAAACAGCTCACATTCAGCAAGACTTTTCTGTCTTAAACTTTTTTTTTTTTTTTTTAAATCCGAGCAATCACAAGCTATATTCTGTGGAAGACAAAATAACTTTGGAGGCGTAAATCTTAATGTCAATGACAGGAAGGCTTTGGTGAACCATTACCATAAATCTGACAAACGCTAATTTGATGGGTGGCTGTATCTGTCTGCTGCACGGCCAGTCTAGACAGTCTATTGAGAAATCCTAAAACACAACTGTTTGTTCCCTGTAACACCATCTGGATATGGCAATAAGCGCCGACCCAGCGCCATTCACACATGGATCAAAGCACATGCTAATGCTATCATGAAGTCATACACATAAAAAATTCAATCTGAGAACTCGAAGCAATTTTCCTAAGTCTTCAGTGAAGAAACCCCAGACTTAGTGCGACTCAAGCTAAGTGCGCGAAGGGGGGAGAGGGGGGAAAAAAGGAACCGAATATTTAATGAGCTTGGGCTTCCAGAGGAATGTTAGGCCACCCATTGTATTGGAAAAGGCTCATGTCACACTTCAGTCATGGTACCCGTCAGGGTGCCCCTTTACAAAAATTGATCTGAGGACCTTTGTAATTACCTGTTTCAGCCGGGGGTAGGGGGGTGCGAGGGTGGATTCATGACAAGAAATAAAAGAAGGGACCCAAGGTGTAAATCTAACATTATATTATATTGGTCTGAGCTGGTAGAAATTTTCAATATTGCACACAATATTAAAAACCTTTCTCATTAAACTGCACTGTGGCATTAGATCAAAGAATCAAGGGCCTCCTATTGAACTCCTTTAAATATTACAAACATGAGAGCAAGTCTGGCTGTGCATAAAACAGAAACAAAGCCAATTTTTTTGTCCACCCTCATCCTATAGCTGGCTGGAGAGAAACATTGCTTGAGAAATCTCTACTGCAAGTCAAATAGAAGAATCTTGACTTCTCCCAAATATTCAACAGGGTATAAATGAATACTAGTCCCTGTGAATTAGATCTGACAGGAATTTTTCAGTAAATCTGTTACTCCTTCAAAACTTCAAGCTACTCTTTCAAAATGTATCACTCAACGGCACCACTTCAATTGCAAACTATAGAGGCACTGTTTCTTCCTCACCACCCTGTGATCCAAACTTCCCAAGGAGATAGGAAGTTCTTCCTACAGGGGTGTTTCGTTCCATTATGTACATCCATAAGTAACTTTGATTCATATGCTTTTTGGCTGGCTTATATTGTCTTCTATCAGTACCTAATATTAACGGAAGAACGTAACAAAAATACCTTAGGAATTTGTTATTATTACACTTATCTCTGTTTGCTGGGAGACACTAAATATATTGGGTCCCAAATTTTCACATACTCAGCATAAGCTATGCACAAATTCCCACCAGTCTATTTTATTGTACAGCAGTTACAATAGTTGTCTCTACATTATGTATGTATGTATGTGTCTGTTCAGACACACGTACA
Organism: Lepilemur ruficaudatus; assembly: GCA_963574885.1. Lineage (NCBI taxonomy): Eukaryota > Metazoa > Chordata > Mammalia > Primates > Lepilemuridae > Lepilemur > Lepilemur ruficaudatus. The sequence continues at coordinate 12,110 of CAUYRT010098463.1, forward strand.
ACTAACTGAATCTCTAAAATGTAAATGTATTAATCATGCCATGATGGATGATTTTAAAAGGTAACAGCAAAACCTATCAGAAATTGCATGCTAGGACTCGGTGCTTCAACTATCACAGGTTGCAGCTAATGTTGCAAATTTCAAGTTTATATAGTAGCTAAGGCTACTATAGCTCATATCCATAATAAGCTAAGCATAAAATGATTGAAACAGATCCCTTCTACTCAGGAGCACTCAGATGTTTTATCTCTTTCTAGTTTACCTGCTAATGCCTTTCAAGTTAATAGAGAATAAAAAATATTAACATTACATTCCAATTTTTAAAATATTTTAAAGTAAAACCAGAAGCCAGATCAAGTCTATAATCAGTCATTTTACAATTCTAGATATAAAATCAGTAAAGAAACAGAGAAGCGTAAGATAAACAATTAAGCCATAGTTTTAAAATTCAGTTCAATTTGAAATGAAGACTTCTCCCAAAGTATTTCATAAACAAAATATGTTTATCTTCTTCTCAAACGGAATATTAGTAACAATGCTTTTGTTTCCTCAAAAAAAAAAAAAAAAAAAGGGAAAGCCTACGAATTTTATCCTCCCATTCCATAAAATCTTCCCTACTTCTCTAAAAATATCTTAAAATAAGTTCAGGAAATATACCAACTGCCAATTGACTATGTAAGTTTCCGTTTTAAATGATGATAATAGAGTGTTAGTTATTTTATATTTAATGTAGAGAGTTAATTATTACAACATAATCTGGATCACAAAGGAAAACAGAAGAACAGCCTATTTTTCTGTGCTGCATGTTTCCCAAGGAACTCAGGAAAAAAAATAAGAAGGTAACCCACCCTTCCCCAATCATAGCTTTATTCCCTCAACTTTCGAGTAAATAAAAAACTATAAAGGTATTAGCTATCTTGGTCTACAAGTAAGTTAGTACACACCAAGAAATGTTAGCAGAATTAAAAAGTATTCCATTTGCAAGGCATACACGTAGACCTGTAGGAATAAAAAAAATTAAACCTGTTCACACAAACGTTCATCTCAGATGGACCACTGTAACAATCAGATGTTACCCTAGGTAAAATTAAGAGAAAAAAAACACTGATACAAAATAAGTGAGAAATTATAAACATTCTTGTTAACCATTTTATGTATTTATATAGACTTTTTACAAATATAATTAGAAATCTATCTGCCATTCTCCATGTTAGACTGACTAAATTACAACTGATAACCATGTTGTCTACCAGTAATGGCTTTCTTTCAGGCTGTGTCTATAATTCTGTAAGTTTAAAAGGGGGGAAAAAATCACCCAAACATTGCTTAATGTAGCTAATCAAGCATTTTCAAAATTAGACTGGGAATGAAATGTTAGGCAGTAGTTGCAATGATTAAAAATTGTTGTAGTAGAACAGTACTGCCATCTACCGACAACTGTTTAATAGTGCCTGCGGAGTGTTTCCAAGGGCAATCTCCAATTTATTTGTATCCAACCAAATACAAATGCAGAGGCACTGTGCAAGGAACCAGAAAGAAATAAAATTCAGATTGCCCACAGTTTTATCACTGACTTTTAAAGAGTTAATATCTTCTCTTTTTCCTTTCAGTGCTTATAGAGCATGATTTTTTTTTAAATTTTTGAATTGTTAAAATACAGTGACCCACAGACCAGTTATTTCCTAGTAATTAACATCTAGCCAAGAAGATGACTGTGCCTGTATCTATGAAATGCTCATGCTCCTAAGGACAATTCTTTTCAATACCACAAATGTTGTATCTCCTATCCCTTATGTATAATTTACAATATATCTTCTAACAAAAGACATTCACAGACCTGCATAAGACTGGATATAGTCATTTATATGTCAATCATAAAAGCTTTCACAGTACCACCCAGGAATCACTTTTTTGGGGTCACTGTGAGTCCAAGTCTGTCTCCGGATTCCTGCTGTAGCCTTACAACCCCCTCAGGGAGAGAGCATAACGGGAAGTCATGGTGCACACTGACATCCAAGACTTGGCAGAACTCGATAAAAATCTATGTGTACCAGACAAGACTGCAGTAGCATCATGAGTGAGAAGAGCCTTTGCACACACTTTTACCATGCTCAAGAAGATACCTATTAGGTGCTTTATACAAGTTCTATCGATTTTTTAGTAGTTTAAAAGTAGATATCAAGTAGGAAAAGATACGATAGAAATACTCTTTAAAGCAACTTGGACCCACATGATGGAGCAACTGAAGACAGTAAGTCTTCTCTCAGTGTACATGGATGCTGCATTCCATTAATGACTTAAAATATATATATAATTATGGGCTATAGATTTTAACATTTTAGAGAAAAACTGTGGCTGCTTTTTTCTTCTAAAACAGTAATCTGAAAACAGATTACAGACAGAAAACATGTAAATGACAGATTTTAAAAAGGATTTAGTCTCCACTAACATAGCCCTTTTAGGCCACATAATTGAAGAACTCCAAAGAACCACAAAATAAACCGAAAACCCCAGACATAAAGAGATCCACTTATTAATTAAAAGCAGCTCTCTTTCGCTATTAAAATAAGGTTGGCCATGCATACTTTATTGCTGTCACAATCTCACATGAGGCAGTATTCAAAACACATAAAAGTAAAGTTGAATAGTTCTCTATGTAGGGAATGGAGTTAAGTCATGTCTGCTTGCACAAAACTGTTTTGCAAAGCAGCCATATATAGAGGATCAGAGTAGAAGAAAAAAAAAAGACTAAAATGCATCAAATCTCAAATTCAATGCTCTTCTTTGGTAAAGACAGTGAGGTGTGCTGTGGACAACATGAGTTGAACCAGGAAAGGCCTAAAACTTTCCCTTTTTAAAAAGTAGAACTAGAAATCAAGACAATCACCATGAAAGAAAGAGGCAGGGAACTAATTAAATAAATTACATACTAATTAAATACAAGTTATTTGGGGACTTTTTTGTAAGACTGGGTTTTGTTTTTAAACACAAAAAGTCTGTAGCATACTGGTTTATCTGTGAGAAGAGGTAATGGTCGAGGGAGAGGGAGAGAAAAAAAGAAGGGAAAAAAAGGAAAAGAAACAAAACAGTAATTACCAATGTTTCATAACGTGATTTTTAAGAATTTCCAAAAATCACATTAGAAATACTGTGGCCAAAAAGTTTACTCCTCATACTAACTGTTCTTTAAAAGCTATGAGTAAACAAATAGTAAAATCAAGAACTAAACGGAAAAGGATAAAATTTTTTCTTCCATATTTAATACTCATTTCTTCAGGAATTGGATAATCTACTGGTATTGTGGAAGAATAAACACCTTTCTTTGCAGTCAATCTCTGAATGTCACAGCATATCAAAATTATTTATGGCCTTTAAAGTATGGAAAAAAGAAATTCTATAATAGATTATAAAAACAAAATATATATCACCTTTTTTTATGGGGTACTAATAACCATGTAAGTATTCCAACTGTATGGTAACTGCCATATAATTACAATGCCTAGTTATTTATGTCTACCAGATTACATAGTCCTAAAGAACATTACCTGTTACCATATGTAGACATCTGTGGTTGGCAGATGTGGAAAATACTTTACCATAAAGGTCAAAATTGGCTTAGAAATTGACCCAGCATACAAACATGATTTCATTATCTCCACCTCCCTTCCCCACCTCCATTTTGTTTGCTTTTGCTGTAGATGAAAGAAGGAAAAATAGAAGCTTCTAAAGGAGATATATAGCTCTCCAGTCAATGGTTTATCTAACTGGAATCTGCTACTGAACTTTATTCAGCTGGTTTCTCCCCAAAGCACATCCTCGGCTAAACCTTCTGTTTGACATGTTTCATTACCTTGAAAAATTCTGGCATGGAATTGAGATATTGCTGGTCTTAAGTTAGAAAGGTTCTTCTTGCTTGATTTTGTAATAAAATAACAAGTACCTTCACACCCATCTTACATTTCATGGTATTAAGAGACCTTAAAGAACAGATTCTGACGCTGCATTCTAGTTCCACTTTCCTACAAGTTTGTTTACTACTGAAATTAAACAGTCAGTCTCATGTAATTTCTCTCTGAAATTAGCAATGGCCCCCGACAAGAGATAAGAGACAACGCAATCATATAATTTATTAGTCTTTGTTTAGTTTGGGGAACTAATGGTGACCGATAAATCGTACAATCTGCCTGAAACACCCCTTTGCCTTGGTAAGGTTCACAGCACCGAATCTAGTCCTGGCACTAAGATTGATAAGTCCTAAGAGTGAAATCAGTAGACATGTGTCTTTTATATTTTTCCTTTAATTCTGAATAAAATTCCAGAATTTAGGGCAGGGAAAAGCACTCCCCCACCAAAAAAAAATCTGACATTTTCTTTCTGCCGAAAGTCTAATTTCTCTTTCTCCAAATTGCTTCACCATATGGAAGGAAAGAATCTCCACCTTTTATCTTCAATCTGTATCACAATTTGGGCATATACAAGAATTGTGTGTTCACTTTTAACTTTTCTTCTTTAGTTTAGAACTAATTAACAACTTTCTTGCATGTTAAGAACCAAAATACTCACCTCAAGAATCGTGGTACATTTCACACAGGTCAGAAGACAAGCATTATGGAAATGAAATGATTTTATGATGACTTTGCTTTAATAGGGGTTTTACACAGGGGCTTTCCTGGGAAGATGTCCAGGCAAACTGTGTCCAAAGCCCAGAATGAAGGGAAAATTCACCTTGATGTAACATAGTTGAAGAGGGATTTGCTGATTTGTCATTTTAAATGAAACACAAACTTCAATTCCAGCCCAGTTATGAGAGCATTCCTTTGTCCTCTTAACAGATTTTTCTTTTCTTTTTCCTTCCTTTCCTTTCTTTTTTTCAAATCCTACAATTGAGAACCACTCAAGAAGCTGATGTGTGTATACACACACACATACATATATATGTGTGCACACACACACCCATCTTCAAAAACAAGGGTTAATATAAGAGTCCAGCTGGTTCAAGAAAAAAATATATCCAAAACAATCCCACTCTTAAGCATAAACTTCACACAGAGAACTAGATATAAACAAATCACATTTAATAAGTAAATAAAATCTCTGTCAGACTTACAATGGGAACAAAAAAAGAAGTCATGGGGGCCCAGAGAAGTCATTTTTAGGTTATTTGGCCAGAAACACACACACTCGTGCGTACGCGCACACAAGCATACACATAGTTTTTCATTTGGAAGTTTGGAACAATTCTGAACAATGAAAAGGCAAGAGAAACTTAAGCAACTCGGAAAACACTCCTCCTGTGCCAAATAAGCATAAACAAAATAAATTCTAAAAGCAAATTTTAAATACTAGAGGATAGGAAGTAAAAATGAGCCAAGCTGCAGTGAAATATCGATCCTGAAAGGATAAGAAAGCAAGTTCCTCTTGAACTCCATCAAATCTCACATTTCTAAGAAGCACAATTCGGTTATTTGAGCTGTCCTTTAAACAAAAATTTAAACTTAAAGAGACAGCATAATTAAGTCAGCCCCTTAGGATTTTGTTCAAAAACGTAATACTGATTACTTTCACCTAAAAGATTTAGGAATATGATATACAACTATTATGTGCCCATAATAATTAAAAATAAGTATACATGTATTTAAAAATAAAACAGATTTAGGAATAGAATGTGGCAACAGTGGCACTGTGCTTTAAAAAGAGCCCCCTAAAACCATCAAAGCTGGTATTTTGTTTAGTAAATGATTTGGCTAGGACTCACCATACAAAAAACAAAAAACAACCAAAAAAAAAACCCAAAAATATTTGAGCTGCCTGTTTGGACACCATGGTGCTTGTTCCACAAAAGTCATCATGGTGTTCTAGGAGCTTCTCATCTAGGTTAACACGGACACGGCTGGTCAGCAATAAATCCAAGCTATGCTTGTCACGCAAGCACGTTGAAATCATCACCTTAAATGGTATTGAAGTATTTGTACTGTTGGGAAGTAGGGAATGGGGTGAGGGGAGGAGCAGGGATATGGATTCTTTCTTTCCCATTCCACTCTCTGCTGCTCTTTCTTATCTTCCCAAAGAGGAGGGGCAGTTGGAAACTTTTCACCCACCCAGTCATAGTGGGATAAAGTTGGAGGGCACTAGCGAAAAATGGGAAAACCCTTCCTTCTCCGTGCCTTTATCCCAAGCCTTGACCTAGGTATAATTCATGAAAGGAGAGATGTCATTTGGGAGTCAAGCTGGGCCTTAAAATGACCATGTATCATGTTATCAAGAGGCAGTGCCTAGTGTAGGGTAAAACATCCTCCATCCTCCTTTCATGAGAACAGTGAACCATCTTCCCATCATAAACGAAAACTACCTATTTTCTTATAAAAATTTAAATCATTTTAAAATCTTACATTCAAAATGGCTTAGTTAAAAAGACTATCTAGGGGATGTTCATGTTTTGTTAAAATATAGAGGGGTTAAGGAATAAGAATTCAAATTCTTAACTCAAGAATATTTTTGATAATTTAATGGTACCTTTCCTGTGGCACTTTAGAGTTCACACAGTAGGCCATGGTTTAGAAGCTAAATTTTAATGTGATCCCAGAGCCTCTTAAATAGGTCACTTTAGAGATATAAAAAAGTCTATGGGTTGATTGATAATTGATATGAACTATTTGGCTCACTAAGCACAGACTTACATTAGACAGATTATTGGAGTTTTCAGAGATAAGCCTGCTAACAGGATTACTTGAATATGAAAATAACAGACAGGGTGTGATGACTCATGCCTGTAATCCCAGCACTTTGGGAGGCCAATGCAGGAGGACCATTTGAGGCCAGGAGTTTGAGACCAGCCTGAGTCATATAGCATGAGACCTCATCTTTACAAAAAAATAGAAAAATTAGCTGGGTGTGATGGCATGCACCTATAGTCCCAGCTACTCAGGAGGCTAAGGCAGGAAGATCATCCAAACTCAAGGAGTTTGAGTTTGCAGTGGGCTATAATGTCACCACTGCACTCTAGCTTGAGCAACAGAGTGAAACACCATCAAGGAGAGGAGAGGAAACTCGATGAATTTTACGATTCTTAAGTCAAAGCTTCAAGAAAATAGATCCAAAGGGCACATGCCTGAGAACTTACTATGTACTAATTAAATGGCATAAAAATACTTGCCTCACAGTCATTTCAAGAAACGTACACTCTAATGAGGCAGTAGACCTAAACAACAAACTTAACACAAGGCAAAATGGACTAAGTACTAATATTGTGAACAAATAGCAACTATGAGGGCACTGGTGATGGGAACTGCTTCTTTGACTCTAGAACTGAAGGCATCTCAGGAGGAGGTTATAAGAATGCTGTTGTATTTGAACATGCCTTGAATGTTGGGTGAATTCTGAGCAAAGAGTACAGCATAAATAGAAGCAGAAGAATAAAAATTCAGGGCAGGGTCCAAAAACAGACGTGGCTGGAGCTTAAATTATATTAGGATAAAGTGTGCTTGTGGCTGTGCAAGGAAGGGACGCAACGACACTTAGGAAGTTAAGACTCAGCAGAGCGGAGTTAGGAGGAGCGTAAGGCGATCATGAGGAAGCCAGAGTAACTGTCCAAGCCAGAAGAGACGCAGGCTGAACTCCAACAGTGACAGTGGGAACACACTGTGGTGACCTTCCACAACGGAAAGGACATGCCATCTGACTAGATGGCTATGTGAAGAAGAGGGTTGAGACAAAGATGACAGGGAAGATGGTATCACAAGTGAGATCAGGCACAGGAAATGGAGTTGGAGGAAGAAAGAAGGAAAGGGAGTTTAATTTTGAAGAATATGGGTTTGAGGGGCCAGCAGCGCATCTTAATACAGCCAGTGGATGGAATAAGAGATTAATTAGTTGATCGATCGATTCATTTCGCATCTGCCACTACCCAAAAGAATTTCAAATGGCTCAACTATGAATACAGACAATTATATGGAAAAATATAAATAACTATAAATCAGCATCTGGCTCAACATTCAGAGATTGGATTGTGAAACTCAAGAGGGATCTAGGGACTGAAACTGAAAACTTGGACATCGTCAGTGTAAAAATGATAGTTGTCACCACCCCTTGAGAGTGGGAGTGGTGGGAAGGCAGAAAATTTTCATTTTTTTACTTTATAACGAGCTTTTGGTATTTGAATTTTTATCAACAGCACATACTAGTTTTTGTGATTTTTCGACAGTATTTTTTAAACAACAACAAAAAAAATGAAACGAAATGACTGAAGCCATAGGAACAGATAACACCACAGCTTTACTCCTCAAATATGTATACTTAATATTTACAAACACTAGGTTGAACACTGTGAAAAGCACAAAGGTGATTCCAACCTGAGTCCTGTGTAAATCTAGTGGGAAAACTCAGGTATTGGAATCAAATGTGATTCAAACTCCTCCTCTTCCACTGACTGATAGTCATATGGGTGAGTTCTTATTTTTTCAAGTTTAACTCCCCCCCACCACTAAAAATGAGACTTAAAATATACCTCATAGGGTTGTTGTAAACATGAGAAAAGTTAATGTGGCTAAAGCACTAAAGCACACAGTAGGTATTCAATTGAGAGTCCCTGATTTTTCATCATTCTGCCAAAATGGGGAAACTAAAAATTTGAGTCAGGTGGAAAGAGAGACTGAAAAGGAGTTGGTCAAAGACTCTGCAGGTGAAAGAAGGTGGCACCATGTCATGGAGACCAAGGGAGAAAAGCGAAGTGCCTTTATTCATCCATTTGACATATATTTCCACCATTTAAGACGTGCTGGGGTGGATAACTATACCAAAGGGGATGGAGATAGAGGTAGATTCTTTGGCAACTAGGAAAGAGGTCCTTGCTGACTCAAGAGAACAGCTCCAGCAGAACAGCAGAGGGCGCCGTTGGCCAGAGGACTAAGGAATGAGCGGATGGTGAAGACTGAACGCAGGAACAAGACACAGGTGTCCAGGAAATTTGTAACCAAGGGAATGAGAGGCTCTTGTGGAGATAAGATTTCAGGAAAGTGAAGTGGCTCATCAGACAAAGGGAGCAGAGGCTGTGCGAAGGGAGAAAGTGCAGACAGGGAGGAGGGGGCAGAGTTCATCGTGTGAGGCCCTGAAGCTGACCCATGAGTGCCCAAAGCAGAGAGGCTGACTTTGGGCAGGAGTAAGAACACACCACCGAATCAGGAAGAAAGTGCAAGAAATGGGTCTAAAAGATGGATAAAGGTTGGGGTATAAAGGAGAGCGGAAGAAATTCAATTTCATCAACATCTGTTTTCTCAATGAAAAAAGAAAGCAAGATTACTAGGGAAGCTAGGAAAGCAGATGGAAATGGGATCCCAGACAGAAGGGTCTAAAACTAAAAGGAATTTCTCACGAGCACCACGGCGCTAGCAGAGGCAGGTGGCACATATCAGTACTAAGCACTCAGCCCAGAAATGCGATTTCCTCCAGTGATTTTCAGTGGCCTGGTAAGTACACATGAAAATCGGGGTTGGGGGAGGCAGACATAATCATTGGTGAGGCAGGAGCTAAAAGAACAAGAGATTCTAAGGATGCCAGGGGGCAAACAGCCGATATGGTGGACTGGGGAGGTCAAGGCCTGAGGGGCGAGGAGGAGGATGGGACTGAAAGACAGAGGAAGAGGAACAGGCAGAACATGGACGTTCAGTGGCTTTCAGATGAAGAACAAGCAGGTTTAAAGGGAGTGAAGGAATGAGCAGGCGAAAGAATAGGAGGCTGTGACCGGAGAAGGAGAGCTCAGAGTTTGAATCTTTGGAAATGGGGCAATCCCAGGCCATGCAAAGAGCTGGAGCTGGCTCCTTAAGAGGAATGAGAAACTCTCAGAATCGAGAGGCCGTCATGAATGCCCATCATGAAACTGGAAGCTGAGGTTACCTATGATATTGGCAGAAGACCCACTGCAGTGAAAAGAGCCTTGAAACAAGTCTAAAGGGGGAGAAAACAGGAGGAACAGAAAAAATAAAATTTTTTGAATATTTTCAAAGACCATTAAAAATAAGTTTTCATTAGAAATAATGCCTTGCTTTTAGTCTTTTTAGATTGGGTCTTATTTATTTTTAAATAATAATAAATAAAACCTTTCAATTTAAACAAAATCCACGTCAGGAAAAGCCATTCCACCATTCATATGCCTTCAACTGAAGCAACACATCAAGGAACTGAACTTTTTCTTCTTCACCTCAACCCATCTCAAACAACATGGCAAAATTACTCGCAATAACTGAAGGAGGGAACATTGATTCTGTCAGCACTTAGGCCAAGTCGTCTGAGCTCATCTTCTCCCTTCATCCAGTTGGGAAGAAAAGGGACCGATGACAACAAGATCGCTCAGCAGCTTGTAAAGCAAAGGTGTGCTGCAGCACGTCCTCCCACACACGCAAGGTAGCGTGACTAACACCAGACCTAATCTTCACTGCGTTTACACAGCTCTTTCATATCTGTTACCTCTCTTAAGCCTCCCAGAATGCCCGTGAGGCTATTATCACTATGAGCATATTTTTATAAATGAAAAAAGAGACTTCTGGAGCTGGAACACTCGCTTAAAGTTGCTGAATCTGGCAGTAGACATCTTCCCACTCCAGAATTCAGTTCTTTCCACTAAATCACACACCCTGAAGTCACTGCAAGGGCCAGATGGACAAGGGAGAGCTCAGTGGAACAAAGAAGGGCAGGCCTCTCTGCACAGATGGACTCACCTTTCATTCCGCATAAACTGGGGCTGGGCAGAAGTGGCTTGCCCTGTAAATCCTGGGTGCGAGCTGTCATTCTCTCTTTAGGAAGTGAGGCCACAGATAGGCCTAACTGCTCTTGAGTCACTCTCGAGGTCACACGGTGCAGCTAAAATACCAGGCAAGGTAAGCACCATTAGCACGTATTCCTTCACAATACTTAAGTTGTCCCTTAAGACAACTTCTACATGTTAGAGGAGTGCACTGAGCAATTGTCAGTATGCTCACAATTAGTGAGAAGACAAGAAAACCCAGAGTCAACATGGAAATCTGAAATGACATAATCACTGTTTCAGAGCTGCAGAAACAAAACAGTAAGATAACAGGATGGAATGGAAAAAGCAAACCACAACATCTTCTCAAACCAAGAGAGACACAAGATAGACTGGGACCCCCAAGTCTGCAGCACCAGAGAACCCTGGGCACCTGAAAATTACCAGAAAGAGAAAATTATCAGAGATCTAATTTCTAAGGACACGTGGTTCCAAACATATTCCACTTCTAGTCTGCCTCATATAATCTCTGATACCTATAAAAGAGGGAAAAGGAAAAAAATTATCCATAGAAACTTAGCCTGGTGTCAGCTAACTCTGGCAAAGCATTCTACAGCAGGCCACATTTTATCACAGAACACAACGACCTGAAAAGGTTCCCTGAGACACACATTGCTATGGAACTGTTGAACCAAAATTGTAACTAAATCACTAAATTCTGCATAAAGCACAAGGCAGAACAGGTTCAACATCCAGAATTAGCTCAAACAGGTTAATTTACTCAGATAACTGGGCAAATCTCATCTTTTGTGAATAGTAAGAAGGTAGGGTAGACAGCCAGATTAAGGTACCCTATATGCAAAACGGTATCACCAGATGATGGCTGCACAACTCTGTAAGTACTAAAACCAGTAGATTGTACAGCCATGAGCGAATTGTATGGCATATGAATAAAAAAGAAAGTATTGCCAGAGATTGTAGATCTATTAAACAGTCTTTTCTAGCAGTATTTCTTTGTTTTATCTTAATTTTCTGGAAAATAAATGTCACCTTTCCATCATTTCCTCTGTCCACCTTCAGGACTCATCTTGTTCTGTTTGTGACATTTGGATTTCATCTGCTTGCTAACATCCTGACGTTTCTCTCCACTCTGCACGCTCCCACAAAGAGTGTATCCGGAGCATCTCTCTCCTTTATGCACCCACTGCTATGAGTATTACTTTACATATTTAAAAACACACAGTTTGAGGAAATTAATCCACTTAAATTTCCTTTTCAAATTCAGATTGTGAATTACTATTAGAAATTAATTAGGCATCCCAGCTCATGTCTAGGGGACTCTTATTAAACTATAATTAGTCTTCTTAACAGGAGGATCTTTTCTGCTCTCTGGTGATATTAATAATTCCAACCATGAGTCAATGAATTAAAGAGATTGGAGAAAGAAAATATCTAGTTAGAAAGTTATTACACACAGAGAAAGTTTGAGAAGAGCATTTTAACAGGGAGAATTTAATATAAAAATATAAAGAATGACTTAGACAGGGGTTGGAGAACTGAAAAAAGCAAAAAGGAGGCCATTTGGGCAACAGATGACCTGGCTGCAGAAAGCTGGGAGCCCAGGCAAGAGGTGGGTGCAGGCCTGGGAGAGGGTGCTGCTTAGTTGCTGCTGTACCTCAGAACCTGGAGGGGGAACCCCAAGGAGCTGGAAGCAGAGCTCTGAGGACAAGGTCCTGCCGGGATGGCTGGTACTGACGCCTCTGAGGGGGCTTCATAAGGCTAGTGCCCAGAGAGGGTAAACCTGCTGGACATAAACCCACTCCCACTGCTAAGCTAAGGAGAAAGGCCATTGTTGAGGTGACTCTAAATGGAACAGCAAGAAAACAGGACAGAGGAGCAAGTCTCTCCTCCCTCTTCCCGCCTCACAGTCTCCCTCTAGCGAGGGTTAGCAGAATCTAACAGGGAGCACCTGGCAAGGAGAAATGCAGGCCCAGTGAGAGGTAGGTCTGGAGCTGAGAGATACCTTAACAATGGACACAGCAGCAAGAGATGCATGACAGATGCCCGGGGCAAGCTCCTCACTTGCGATGTCCCTAATACCACAGGGCCTGCACCCCGAGACAACAACATCAGAGAAAGGCAATGAATAATTATGACATAAAGGCCATTTTCACCTCTCCCATTGCTGTTTCTTGAAGTTTCTAATTAGGTTTTACAGTAAAAATTCACAGATATCTGAAACAGTTCCAACCTCTTCCACAAGTGAGTTGCTTATTTGTTCCTCCTTTTCCTCCAGCCATGTCAATAGCAGTGCAACATTCACTTTCGTGAAAGGAAAAACATTCCCTTTAATGTATTTATTTCAGGAATCAGGGAGAATACTTCGCTGGTATCATTGATCCCATTTTAAGGATTCTAAGAACTCTTCAGTTAAGAGGTCTGTGTTCCACATTCCCCAATCTCCTTTAAACAAGTTGTGTGTTTTAGAAAGGAGATGTCATGCTATTACTTTAAAAGCACCAAACAATCTGGGTGCAGTGGCTCACGCCTCTAATTCCAGCACTTTGGGAGGCCAAGGCAGGAGAACACTTGAGGCCCGGAGTTTGAGACCAGCCAGTGCAACAAAAAAAATTTTTTTAATTAGCCAGGCACAGTGGCACATATCTGTAGTCCCAGCTACTCAGGAGGCTGAGGCAGGAGGATCACTTGAGCCCAGTACTTTGAAGTTACAATGAGCTATGATTATACCACTGTACTCCAGCCTGGGCAACAGAATAAGACCCTGTCTCTTAAAAAAAAAAAAAGGTACCAAACAAACCATCTCTGAAAATAATATGTTTCCTGTTGGGAGAAGCATGTTAGCATGTAGAATGTTTGTGAGTGGCTTGTGGGGCTTATTCCCACCCATGTTTCTGGAGGAGAGGGCATCTCTGACACTCATGGAACACAAGGGCTGTCTTGCCACTTTGGTTGTCAGTGGTCACACACAGACTTTCTTACTCTTCATTGCTCGACTGAGTCGTCTCAACTCATTAAACATTTCCTGAGCTATGAGCAAGACTTCAGCCATGGTGACACATCCTTTAGACTAGATTCCGCCCCCCCACCCCAGAAAATAATCCTTGAGCAGCAGCAACGGCCTGTCCTGTTGGCTAAGAAACTCAAGTCATCACACAATCTCAACGTTTGTCTTTTCTTTCTTTTTGAATGTTTCTTTCTTCTCTTCCAGTTACATGTCCCCTGAGATGACAATATCCAAAGTAGTGACTGAATGTGCCTGCCCCCTGGTGGATGGAAGGGTGAAGAACACACTGTTGGAAATCTGAGTAAGTACATCAGAATCTGAGACAATTAAGAGAGCTGTGGAAGAAAGCTCACAAATCAGAATCTGTGCTTTCGGAAAATTATGAAGATCTGGCATAAAATTAAATAAAAAAACTTAAAACATTACTAAGAGGCATTTTTAGAGACAAAGCATTAAGACCTTAGCTTCAGATACTGACCTGAGTACTTTCTGCTAAATTGTAAACTACTGTGGCTAGGTGTCTATGTGTACCTATTCTTGTCCTACTTTCTTCCAATTAAATTATCATCTTCTGGGTGGTGCCCAGACACTATTACCTTTTTTCTTAAAGCTCCCAGGTGATTCCTATGTGCAGCCAGTGCACATCAGTGGCTCTGAACTCTGGGCAATGCTTCTAAGGATGTGTCCAGGGACCACCTGGATCAGAGTCAGACTCCATCTTAAACCTATTTAGTCAAAATCTCTGGATGTGGGCCCTACATCCAAAGCTTTCTGGGTAATTCCTACGCACACTACACTGAAGAAACTATTATATAGAAAGAGTTACAGGTAGGTAACTCCTGGTGCTGGGATAAAGTTGCCTCAAGACAAGGTCACCTAGAAATCATGAGACAAGCTTCTCCCGAGTGTGGTCCAGGGCCATATCAACAAAGGTCAAATAGAAGGAGCAGCTTTCAGGACAGACCAGATAGACTCAACTTACAACAAAACTGGCAGGAAAGGCCCTATCAAGACTACATGACTGTTTGGATTTCTTTTTTCTTAGTGGGAAGCCTTCTCTATCACACCCTTTCTTTCACCTCTCATACCTTATACTTCTAACTCCTACTCCTCACCCTCATTCCACATAGAACAGAGAGCTGGAAAGTACTTCTTAGGGAATGAGGCACCTAACAGTCTCTTTCTTATTGCCTTCTCCCTGGGAAGTAAATATTTGGGAAACAGACACTCCTTGGGGCATCTTGGGCTAACCAAAGTCAGTCTGTTTTATCATTTGATCTGCCCCTACCCCCAAAAACACGTAAGGCAGAATAAGCATCCAGCACCTGCCTTAGAAGAACAGCCCTGGAAAAGAACTCCTTGAGGGTAGAGTGGGGTGTGGGCTCAAAGTATACAACTTCTAAGGCCAGAAAAATGGGCTGAATTGCTTAACAAAAGACCCAAGGGGCTGGGTGGTGCTCATAAATCATTTACACTAACAAGAGGTCTAGGACTTTGTCCTAAATTTGCCCCTTTTGATATTTAGTCAAGATTTAGAAATACCAAGACTTGGGTAAGCACTGTTTAATAAATATATGCCACACATTTTCTATAGGAGATCTCACTTAGGAGAACTAAATAAATACAAATGATTTGCATTAAAAACAAAATATTAACACAAGACTATAAGGACCTTCCTAACTCCTGACAATACTGTATAAATTATTGGATTAATTCAAAACTGCAACCTTACTTTCCCACCAAAACTGACATGAGAAACATGTCAATATTTGCTAAGAGCATACCTGTTGTACACCATGCTACCAATTTTCCAATGTTGTTTCACTCCCACAGCAGCCCTGAAGAAGGTACATTTTACTGGTAAAGAACTGAGTTTGACATAGGTTAGGCAACTTGCCCCAAATCACGCAGCTGTCAGTGGTAGAGGGAGGAAAGGTAAACACATTTTCACCTGACCCTAGTGGCCATTCCTCCACCCCACAGAGCTCCCCCTGGGATGTGGTCTCAACAGGCGCTGGCCTTCTCTGATTCCCATCCTCCATCTTACCTCACCATTCTCCCCTTCTAGGCCAAGTTGTCCAGTGCAACATTAAACCTGGGTTCGTGGGCGTGGTGGCTCACGTCTGTAATCCTACCACTCTGAGAGGCCGAGGCTGGTGGATCGCTCAAGGTCAGGAGTTCGAAACCTGGGTTCATAATAAAACACCCTCAGGGAAGGCAGAAAACCTAAGCCTGTGAGGCAGCAATAATGAGTAAAGGATAATAGGGAACAGTGAGGCCTAAGAACATGGCCCTCCTGAAGGCACTCAAACTCCATTTTTTAAAAGTAACACTACACTGGCCAATAAACATTTCTAGGGCAGTGCTCTTTTTAAGCCTTACAGAAAATAAAAGGAAAAGTGAACCAAAAGGGCACAAAGAAAATGAAGAGGGACTGCCCTAAACAGTATCTTGTAACCATCGAATTGGCATGAACCCGAGTGTCTCAATGTGGGCTCCTCAAATGCAATGTGACTACGTTTTTAAAAAAATGTTTTTCCTTTTGACGAACCTGCTTCTTCTCTTGATTTTCCTATTTCTTTCAAGGAAATGATCGCTTCCCCAGCCAGCTGGACTTGCAGAAGGTGCCATCTGGGCCCTCCCCTCTCCTGTTGTGGTATCACCAGGTCTTCCCTGTCATCCTGTCCCCTCCCTCTGTCCACTCTCATGCAGGCCCTCACTCCGTAGGGCCCCTGACTTGTTCTTATACATCTAGCATTTTCCCTTAGATTCCAGCATAATAATCACTCCAACGTGTACAGTCCTTTGCAGTTATAAATGCGCTCTTGCTACATTTTCATATTTTAGTTTTATTTTGAGTGACACAACAGCTTGGTGAGGTAGGCAGGGACAATACTATTTCTAATTTAAAGGAGATGAAAGAAACATTCAGAGGATTTAAGAATTAGCCATTGCCACTAGAGAACCTTACTAATGGCATTTTTATCTAAATCAGCAGCCCATCTCTCTCTTTTTCTCTCTGTTCCTTCCCTCCCCGAAATCCTCAGAATAAAAGCCAAGCTCCTAACAAGACTGGCAGAGCCTATTAAGTGCTCTGGCTCGTGCCTCCCTGTGTTAGTCAGCTCAGGCTGCCATAACAAAATCCACAGACTAGGTGGCTTAAACAACAGAAATGTATTTTCTCACAGTTCTGGAGGCTGGAAAGTCCAAAATCAATGTCTGACAGGGTTCACTTTCTGGTGAGGGCTCTATTTCTGGCTTGCAGATGGACACTTTGTCCTCACATGGCCTTTTCTCGGTGCATGAGTGTGGAAAGCAAGCAAGCTCTCTCATCTCTTTTACAGGGATGCTAGTACTACTGGATCAGGGTCCCTGCCTTATGACCTCATTTAGCCCTAATTATCTCCTTATTGGCCCCATCTCCAAATACAGTCACATTGGGGGTTAAGGCCTCAACATACGAATTTCGGGCCCTACCCGCTCTCCAATCTCAAGTTAAGACCTGACCCCTCAGTCTACACCCAGCCATACTGACTGCTCATTGTGCTCTTACCTTCATGCCTTTGCACAACTTACTTCCTCTCCAGAAACCTCTCCTATTTACCTTTCGCTTGACTAACTCCTCGCTCTAAGTCTCAGACCACATAACCTTATTTCCTCTCGAAAGTCCTGCAACCTGACCTGCAACTCCCTTCCCCTCTGGGATTTTAGGTCCCCACCAAGTATTCCCATGACCCTGATGATCACAACTGCCTCCGTCCCTTACTGGACTCTTGGCTCTGTGAAGCTGTTCAAAAAAGTTGTTTAAAAAAACAACTGTTAGTATTTGTTGCCAGTGATAAAATTCAAGCTTGCAAATGAAAACTAAATTCTTAACAAATTTATATCTGCCACCGTTAACTTGATAAATTCCCAAGACTGATACTGTGTCAACATTTGGAAGATTTACATAACTCCATGAACCAATATTTTCCAAGACCAATGAAGAATATTACAAAACCATGCATGGATAAACGATTCTTTCAAAGTCTAAGACAAACCAATGGATTTTAACATAACTGAGTAGAGTAAGTTCACTGACAGGATTTCAGGTTCCACACTTAAGAAACTACCACTTAATCATTAAGGTGTAGAATTACAAACTAATACCCACAATTATCAGAAAAGGATATTAAAATACTCCTCTTTACCAACTTCATAACTGTGAGAGGTTGAGTTTTCTTCACATACGTCAACCAAAACAACTTATTATAGCAGATTAAATGCAGAAGCATATATGAGACTCTAGCTGCCCTGTATTAAGCCAGACATTAAAAAGATCTGCAAAAATGTAAAGCAATGCCACTTTCTCCTTTTTTTTTCTTTTGTTTTGGAAAACATAGTTATTTTTCATTTTAAAAAAATGTTATTCATATTAACATGTAATAGGTTTATCATTTTTGAGGGAGACAGGTTGAGATGAGGTCTTGCTCTGTTGTCCAGGCTAGAATGCAGTGGCATCATCATAGCTCACTGCAACCTCAAACTCTCAGGCTCAAGTGATCCTCCCACCTTGGCCTCCCAAAATACTGGGATTATAAGCATGAGCCACCGCACCTGACCCTATTATTGTTATTTTAAATGAATTAGTAAATATTTTCAAATTGTCTCTATTTTAATTGCTAGCATATTAAGTATTAATAACTGTAATCCACATAAATAAAAGATATTTAGGGGCCTTAATCATTTTTAGTAGTGTAAAGGGGTCCTAAGACCAAAAAGTTTCACATTCTCTGGTGTTTCTATGCCACATCAAATCCAGTCTTGCCCATGAAGCTTCCCTAGCCATCCCGACCCCACAGTGCTCCCTTTCATGTCCTGCTAGATAGAGCATTCCCTGTCAAGGCCACTATTTTAATAGTCATATGGTTGCTTTATATTAATGAGTTATATTATTATGTGATAGTTTCCTGGTGTCCCTGCTTAAGAAGTTTAGGGAATTTGCTTTCTGATAGCTGTTAACACAGCTAGCTCTATGAAACTAAAAACAAAATTAAAGACCTAAACTCCTGCCTTGTGTCAAAAAAGAGTAAAATGCACCCTCTAGTGGACTTGTAAGCTCATAGAACACACACACACAAATTTAGTTGGGTTGTCCAGAATAATTACATCCTCATCCCAGAAAATTCAGATTATAAAATAACATGAGCATAGGAAAATTATTAACTTTAATTTTTTGATGCTATGTTTTAAAAAGAACTAAGAAAATGTGAAACCAAATCTAGTTTGAGTGTAGTTAATAACTAAATGCAAAAGTGAACCTGAGGTCACAAAAAATAACCTCTCTCTTAAATTCTTTTGAGTTGGTTATATATCAGCTATCCAAAATAATCTGTTTACGTTATATCTTACCTGTTAACTTTAAATATTTAGAAACATTAACACTGATGGATAAAGTTGGGATTATTTAGTTCAATTTCCAATTAAAACTGCTCTCCATTCACTACTTGGGCATTCCAGTGACCTTTATAAAATCTGAAAAGGGACCTTTGAAGGATAAGAACCAAGACCTGGGGTATACCTTTGTCTAACTTAGTATGTTATTGTTAAAAGAATTTAATTCTATGCATCTTTCTCTGGTATAACATAAGAAAAAAAGGTGTGAAAATGTTCAACCTTATACTTATCAGTTAAAAATGTCTGAAATGTATGAATATATTCATAATATATGAATATATGAAAGATGTCTGAAATATATGATTAAGCTAAAAATGCAATTACAAAATAATGGGGCGTATGATCTAATTTATATTTTTAAAAATGTATATGCAAGCACCCATGCTTATGAGCACATATAAATGCATGTTAATTCTATAGTAAACTAACATTTTTACTTCTGGGAAGGAATATGCATTGATGGCAAAACTAACAGGAGAGCATTTTACTACACTTCTATACTGTTTAAATGTTGTGAGCATTTTTACAAGGTTTCACTCTGTCACCCAGGCTGTGGTGCAGTGGCATGATCTTGGCTCACTGCAGCCTCAGACTCATGGGCTCAAGCAATTCTCCCTCCGCAGCCTCCTAAGTAGCCGGGGATACAGACACAGCACACGCCTGGCTAATTTTTTAAAAAATTTTTAGAGACAGAGGTTCAATATGTTGCCCAGGCTGGTCTGGAACTACTGGCCTCAAGCAATCCTCCTACCTCAGCCTCTCAAATTGCTGGGACTACAGGAGCAAGCCACTGTCCCCAAAGAGGGAATTTTTAGTAAGTTACAGAGATGATCATTGCAAAGTATCGTATGAAATGGAAATAATTAGTTATTTCATCAACTAGGGTATTAGAAGATTTGAGTAACAATAAGAAACTCCATGTAGCCACTTGGTTTTTAGATCATGAGATTGGTATTTGGACAAGGAATTTTTTAATGCCTCTATCAACAGAACACAATGTCTGATTCCTTCAGTGACAACACAAGCTGAGGTGGTATATAAAATCCTCTCTGTCACCCTTAAAAACTCAGACATACATAGTTAACTCCTTTCTAATTGATACTGTCTGACCAGAGGATAACAATGTTCCTTTTCTCACTCTCAAATTCTATGATCTATGAAGTGCTGAGATACTGTCACGGTCACCGTGGCATTTTCTAGCTTTGAATTTTTAATAGAGCTAGCCTCAGCCACAGTTACCTAATGAATACAGTATTTTAAGTGAATAATTGGCTTCAATTAACCTCAACTGGAAGTGGCAGGGTTAAACTAAAACTAAAAAATCAGTGGTATTACCAAACTTCAACCACTAAGGAGCACACTCTTCCAACTATAATTTGAGCATCAGGTGCATACAGACAGAAACGATACGCTGCTTCAGCTGTCATTCTTATCTAAACACACAGTATCTTCAAGTCAACAACTTAGGCAGACGGAGCAGACCAGCCATGAATAAATTTCTGTTGTCAACACTTCTATGAAATTCTATTTGTCCTTTATAACACGTCAGTGTTTCACTCTCTAATCACATACTGCCCATTAGATACATTCATTTAAACAAACCCCTTTTCTTCAAGTAATTAAAACTCTTTAACCTCTTATCCTATTTTTGAAGCCTACTCCAATTACTATTTATGTTTGGAAAATTCGTTTCATTTTACAAAAATCCTCTGCCTGTGCTCAAAGTTAGTCAACTAACTTACCTCAAATACATCTAAAAACTGTATTTTTCTACTATCACACTGGGGATTAAAAAATGAAATAAATATATTTCTCTGAACACAGGCAGAGCAAGTTTTAAAAATAGAGGTAAGAGTAATACAAAAACCATGATTCAGTTTTCAATGCTTCCCAAATTGTATGTTGAAGTAAAATAGGAAATTGCTTATTTATAAGGCTTCCTTAACTGTTGGCTTAGCATACTATGATATAAACCTTGGTTTCTCCATGTGTCAGGCAAAGCATAAAAGAAAATAACCTTTTGGTGTACGTTTTTCAATTGTCACCATAAGACATCTTATTTTTGATACTACCTATCAACCTGTCAATTTGAAATGAAAGAATGTCTTTTTAGGAGTTTCACCATGCGGCATGCCTTTTTAAAAACATGGAAATAAAGTATATGAAATTATATTAAAATAAGAATAAAATCCTACAAATAAGATGGCAAGATAAGAACAGACTTACAAAGGCACTCTACATAAAAAATTATCAGAAGGACTAAAAAAGGAGCAAAAAAGGTAGGGGGTTGGATATCTATGTAAGAGAACACATAATTCATCAGAACTAAAATTAAGGATGAGGATCAACATAAAGACCCTGATGGTTGACACAAATTACCTTTCTCAAGAGCAAAATTTGAGAGAAGCAAATATAGAAAATTTTGGCAACCCTCTAGATACAAAGTGGAAGGTCTCCACTTAAAGCCCTTTCCTAACCACATCAATAGCATCCAGGAGCCTCAATTCTAGGATTGCAATAAAAAAAGCAGGACCATTACTAGCCAGTTTTCTCTGAAGTCTTAAGGCAGACTACTCTGATACGCACTCTCCTATCCCAGAGAAGTGAGGTCCAATATTGTTATAAGTAGCAGCTAGCATCTGTTTAGAGCAGCAGCAGGCAAGTTACATTTGACTTTAGCATACAAAAAGTTTTCAGGAATTCTTGAACTGAAAAGTGCCCCATCAGAGCATGTTGAATCCTGGTAGCTTCCTTACTAATAGAATTCAGCTGCACATGTGGCCACTTAACTAGAATGTAGCTTCCAGCCTCCCTTGCAGCCAAGTGTGCCCATTTGGAATGCAAGCGGAAGTGATGTATACAACTTCACGTCACTCACTTTTAAGGGAATTGTTCGCTCTCCTTTTCCACTCTTTTTATTTCTCTGCTGGTAGAGAAGTGTCCTGCGATATTAGAACATTATTCAATTATCATTAACAGTGCATTAACAGCACGTGATTAGACAGGTAGATCAAAAACACACAAAAA
>CAUYRT010098464.1:0-159346 GCA_963574885.1 Lepilemur ruficaudatus
CCACCATGCCCGGCTAATTTTTTCTATATATTTTTAGTTGGTCAATTAATTTCTTTCTATTTTTAGTAGAGACGGGGTCTCGCTCTTGCTCAGGCTGGTCTCAAACTCCTGACCTTGAGCGATCCTCCCGCCTTGGCCTCCCAGAGTGCTAGGATTATAGGCGTGAGCCACCGCGCCCAGCCAGCATGTAACCTTTTTAGACTCATTTCCTTTACTCAGCATCATTATCTTTGAGAGTTATTCAAACTGTCGCACGTTCTTCCTTTGTATTGCTGACTAGCAGTGTATTGTGGGGATGTGCTGTCATTTATTTGTCGTCTTCTGTAGACATGCGGTGGTCTCTCCTCGTGGTTCTAATTTGCATTTCTTCAGCGTCGAAGGATGTTGAACAAGTTTGCGTGAGCTTACTTGCTATCCACATGTCCTCTTTGGTGAAGTGGCTGTTGAAGTCTTTCGTGCATTTTTAACTGGGTTGTTTATCTTACCAATGGGTTTTGAGAGTTCTTTATATATTCTGGATAAAAGTCCTCTGTCAGATATATGATTTGCAAATATTTTCCTGTCTGTAGCTCATCGGCCTTGCTCCCAACCTTTGGGGAAAAGCCTTTCATTATTAAGTGTGAAAGCTAGCTATGATGCTAGCTATAGGATTTTTGTAGATAACCTTTATCAGATTGAGGAAGTTCTCATCTGTTGGTATTTTGCCAAGAACTTTGTCATGATTGGATGCTCAATTCTGTCAAATGCTTCTTCTGTATCAGTTGAACTGTTTTAGGCCGTTTATATTTTGGATTCCATTGCTTGATTTTTGAGGATTGAACCAGCCTTGTATTCCCTGGATAAACTCCACTGGGTAGTGGTATGTTATTCTTTTCATATATTGCTGGACTTTATTTGCTGGTATTTTGTTGAGGACTTTTGTGTTTGTGTTTATGTAGGATATTGGTCTATAGTTTTCCTTCTTTACAGTCTTTTTCTAGTTTTGGTAATGGGGCAATGCTGGCTTCATAACAGGCATCGGAAAGTAGTCTTTCATCTTTTATTTTCTGGGACAGATGGTATATAATTGATGTTATTTCTTCTTTCAATGTTTGGTAGGAATTAGCTAGTGAAACCATCTGGGACCATCTGGGAGATATATTTTGTGGAAAAAAAATTAAAACTATGAAGTAAATGTATTTAGTAGTTACAAGGCTATTCAAGCTATTTATTTAATCTTGAGTAAATGTTGGTAGTTTGTATTCAAGAAATTCATCCATTTCATCTAAGATGTAGAAATTGTGCCCATAGGATTGTTCATAGTATTCCTTTCAATCACTCTTGCTGTCTATGAGGTCTTCTTTTTCCTTTGTGTGTCTTGCTAAAAGTGTCATCAATTATTAAT
Source organism: Lepilemur ruficaudatus (assembly GCA_963574885.1). NCBI lineage: Eukaryota > Metazoa > Chordata > Mammalia > Primates > Lepilemuridae > Lepilemur > Lepilemur ruficaudatus. The sequence goes on from CAUYRT010098464.1 coordinate 1,385, forward strand.
CTTCTTAAAGAACCAACTTTTGGTTTTATTGATTTTTCTCCTTTGTTTTTCTGTTTTCAATTTCATGGATTTCTGTTCTTGTCTTCATTCTTTCCTTCCTTCTGCTTACTTTTGGTTTGTTTCGCTCTTCCTTTTCTAGTTTCTTTTAAAAAAGGTTAGATTACTGATTTAAGACCTTTCTTTTTTTCTTATATAAAAGCATTTAATACTATAAATTTCTCTCTCAGCACTGCTATAGCTGCAGCTAACAAAGTTTGATATGTTATATTTTCATTTTTGTTTGGTTCAAATGTTTCCAAAATGTTTTCTAGCTTCCCTTGAGACTTCCTTTTTGCTTCATCAATTATTTCAAAGTGTATTGTTTAAGTGCTTGGATTTTTTTCTCTTATCTTTCTGTTATTAATTCAGTTTAATTGCATCATAGAACATAGTTTGTAGGATTTAAATTCTTTTAAATTTGTTAAGCTTTTTTTTTATGACCCAGAACACAGTCTGTTGTGGTGAATATTCTAGGTGCACTTGAAAATAATGTTTTTTGCTTTTTTGGATAGAATGCTCTAAACGTCTAGCAGATCCAGATGTAATGGTATTGTTCAGTTCTTCACCATCCTTGATGATCTTCTGTTAGTTCTGGTACTGAGCGGGGAGTGTCGAAGTCTCCGACGATTAATTGTGAGTTTATCATTTCTCTTTTCAGTTCCTGCTTTTGTTGGGTGTACTTTGAAGCTCCGCTCGTGGGCGATACACATGGGCCTGTCGCGTTAGGGGTGAGTCGATCCTGTCTATTACAGTGTCATGTCCCTTTTTATTTGGAGATCTTCCTTGTTCCAAAGCCTGCTTTGTCTGAAGTTAATATAACTGCTCAATGTCCAGTGAGTGTTTAATTTTAGTAATTATATTTTTTGTTTACAGAAATTCTTTTCTTCAAACCTTCCTCGTCGTTAGTTATGAATTTCCCCCCTTGATCACGTTTTAAGATTCACTTTTATTTTTTTAATTATATTAAACATATTTACATTATTTCTTGTGTTTGACAATTTCAGTTTTGAAGTCCTTGGAGGTTTGATTCTGCTGTCTCTTATATCTGCTGGCTTTTATGCTAATATTTTGCAGTTTTTGACTGCGAGCTACTAATTTTCCTTGAAACTTTATAGGAATTTTTTGAGGCTGGGTTTGAAGTTGCATCCAGTTTTGTTCCCCACAACAGCTCTGTGTAGGTGGGTACCGCCTCCATCTTACAGGTAAGAAAACTGAGACTCCCCACGGCTAAGTGACGCCCCGGGGCTCCCTAGGCAGGAAGTGGAGGACTGAGGACTTGAACCAAGGGCTGCTGACACCAGAGTTCGTGTTCGTGCCCTGATTGATCATGGCGAGTCTCTTCGTAGCCGCCGGAGTCTGCCTCCACCCCCACCCGGATCCACATTCGTGTTCCTCTTCCTACTGTTTATTTCAGGTGCTGCGCACAGCCTCTGAGCGGCAATCCTGTGTCGGGCAAGTTGCCCCGAGTTAAATGAGAAGTAAAGCCCTGGGCACCCACCAGCGCCATCGCATGCAGCGCCTCTCTCAACAGCAGGGACTGTTTTCTTCCGTCGCTCCTTCGGGGCGGTTCTCCTCTTTGCTAGAGGCTGCGGAGAAGCCTCGCCAGGTGCTCCACAAAGCAAGTTCCATTTTTGGAGAGAATAATGGTGAGAAACGTGATACCCAAACATGATGCTTTATCCTGCGCCTCGTGGACGCCGCCTCCTCCTCTCCTTCTCCCCGACGACGGTACCCAGACGCCAGGCCACAGCGCGCAGCCTCCGGGCTTCTGGGAACCACCCAGAAGTACAGGAAAGCTTAGTATCTCGAAGTTAACTTTTCTAAAAAATTGAGGTGGGATTCATCTAACATAAAAGTAACCATTTTCAAGTAAACAACTGAGAGGTATTTCGTACATTAACAAGTTGTGCAACCACCACCTCCCTCAAGTTCTAGAACATTGTCCTCACCCCAGAAGGAAGCCCCGTTCCACTGAGGACCTGCTCCCCGTCTTCTCCCACCTCCTGTCACGGGGTGAACTTTTAGCAGTGGGAAGCAAGAGCCGGGTGGCCAGGCGGATAAGCCCCCTGCCCCATCCCTCTGTGGGCCGCTTGCAGGTGTGGCTCCCGCTGGACACGTGGTGTATCTCTGCGCACCGGCCCTCTTACTGTTGCCTGTCGTGCCTTGCTCATGTCCCACATCCTCACTGCCCCCCAGGCCTGCCCTCCCCTAGAGAGGATCATAGTGATGTCCTTGCCTCAAGCTCTGCCACGCAGAGCAGGGCTTCTAAAACTTCACAGTCGGGATCCGGGATCTCAGCACACACGCATCTGGCTCAGTGGTCCAGGTGGGTCATTCCTAACAATCTTCCAGGTGAGGCTGAAGCAGCCAGTCACCTGTCCGCGTTTTGGGTGGCCCAGCTCCAGAGGACATGGACTAGGACAGGTGCCAACTCTGGGAGATGGGCCCAGGATGATCCTGGTGGGATAGTCCATGGGGTGATGCGGAGCGGTGGGCGTCTCTCCATCCTGGAGAGGACGGTACTGCGGTCTGTGTGAGTGTCCTGGGGCTGCTGTGACAAAGTACCACAATGCTTTGTGGCTTAAAGCAACAGAAATCCGTTCTCTCATGGTTCTAGAGGCTAGAAGTCCAAAATCAAGGTGTCGGCCAGGTTGCTTCCTGCTAGAGACTCTGAGGGGAGTGTCAGAAGCCTCTCTCAGCTTCTGGGGGCTGCGGTGGTCTCTGGTGTTCCTTGCTTGTGGCTTCATCACTCCAGTCTCTATCTCGGGCTTTCCCTGTCCTTAGCACATGTGGGCCCACCCCACCCCGCACAGCCTCATCTCCCCGTGGTTCCACCTGCAAAGACCCTATTCCAAGCAAGGGCACGTTCACAGGCACCAGGGTTAGGATGCGAACATATCTCTTTTGGGGGCCCAATTCAACCTCCTTACAGGGCCCGAGGTCATGCTGAGGTTAAGAGCAGAGCCAGGGTGTGAATGTCACAGCCCTTGTCCCCTGTGCCCTGCCCGCTGCTGCTCCAGGTGAAGCAGGCTCTGGTTAGGTGCCGGAGGCTCAGGAGAGGAAACGGAAACTGCCCTAATCAGGGGATTGGACACCAGGACATGCTGACCCCACCCTTTACTGACCTGCTCACCTTGGGCACACATGGGCACTCCTAGCCATCCTTCAAAACCCGGCTCAGAAACCCCCTTCCCTGAGTCTCGACTCCAGGCTGTTTCCTCAGTTTGTGCTGTGACCACAGGGCACTTTCCTGCAGTTTTATTACCCTCTCGTCAGCCAGCAGCCCTGCCACCCAGCAGGCGCCAGGCCAGAAACCTCGCAGGTGTCTGTGACGTTTCTCTTTCAGTCCCACACACATCCAGTACGGCGTCGAAGCCTGTCAGCACCACCGAGACCCACACCGGAGCCCAGACTTCTCCCACTTCTGCCACCTCACCCTGCCCCCGCCACCAGCCTTTCCAGGGTGCGGTTCCTGCCACCGTCCGGCCCTCCCGGCTGACTCTCCCGCAGCAGCCACACAGGCCTGGTGCAGACTCAGACTGGGCCACGGCCCTTTCAAGGCTCCCCGGAGGCTCCCTGAGCCCACGGTTCAGCTGCCACCTCCTTAGCACGGTAGGAAAGACGTGCTGCTCAAGCCGCTGGCGGTGGGTGGGCACCTCTACCCAACCTTGACCCCCCAAACAGCCCCTGGGCCTCCTTGCTGGGCTCGAGGAGTCGGCACATCCCGACACAGGATAGCTGCAGGGGCTGCTCCCTCTGCCCCCAGCATCCTCCCCTGGGGGTCCCCCTCCCCCTGCTGCTGTCAACTCCTCAGAGAGGACCCCTGGTGACCCTGGGGACAGCAGCATCCTCCTCACATCGCTCATCTCCACCGGACGCTCTGTTAGGTGTTGATTGTTTTTTTTTTTAAATCCATCTCCCTTGGTGGAAGTGCTAGGTCCATGAGGGCAGGGATGACAACAGTGCCTGCTCCTAGAACGTTCTCGTATGGGTTAGAGAGTGTCCCCACAAAATCCGTGTCCTTCCCAGAACCTCAGTGACCCCATTGGGAAATGGAGTGGCTGCAGATGTAACAAGGGGTAGTAAGTCAGCACGAGGTCATAATGCAGTGGCTTCTGGAGAAGAGGGACATTTAACCACAGGGACACGGGGGAGGCCAGGTGAACATAGAGGTCAAGGCTGGAGAGATGCAGCCACATGCCAAGGAGCACCAAGGATTTCCGGCGACCCCCAGGAGCTAGAAGAGGCAGGAAGGGTCCCCGCTAGAGCTGTCAGAGAGAGCGCGGCTGTCATGGTCTGCCTTCTGTGGCTGTAACTCGAACACCTGGCTAATATATAAAGAAGTCTATTTCTTGTAGTTCTAGAGGCTGGGAAGTACAAGGTCGAGGGCTGCATGTGACGTGGGCCTTCTTGCTGGCGGGGGCTCTCGGCAGAGTCCCGGGGTGGAGCAGGGCCGCGCCTGGGGAGAGGCTGGTGTGAGAGGCCGTGCAGCCTGCTCTGGTGACGACGGACCCTCTGCCTCCACAATCTGTCGCTCCATTAATCCGTGAACAGACTAGTCCATTGGTGAGCGCAGCCCTCATGACATAGCTGCCTCCCAGAGGTCCCACCTCAATCCGGCTGCACTGGGGCCACGTTTCTAACGCTTGAACTTTTGGGGGACACATTCAAACCATGGCAGTGGCACAGCCAACATTTTAGATTTCGGACTGCCGGCCTCCAGCACTACACATCAAGTTTCTGCTGTTTGAAGCCGTTGAGTTTGTGGCACTTGGTTACAGCAGCCAAGGGACACTCACTTCTCCGTTGGTACCTGTGGCTGAATGAAGGTGGACGGACAGGTGGGGTGCACTCGCAGACACGTTCTGCTTGTCGCGGTGGTCTGCGATGGGCTGTTGCTCAAGGTCTTCACAAACGTGGCAGGAATCGAGCCCCAAGCCCAGGCACAGCAGGAAAGGAGCGCGGGAAGCTGTCCGACCCCGGCGGCCTGCAGGCAGCGGAAGGGCAGAGGCTCCAGGAGGAGGTTCTGAGCGACAGGCAACACCCTGCCAGCCGCCCCGGCCAGCGGCCAGCGGGTGCAGAGCATGGCCTTTGCCCCAGAAGCGGGACCAGGGCCACCCTCCCTCCCGCTGCAGACATGGCAGGGGATTTCCTGGAAGCCACTGTGATATTTCAAGTTGTTCCCTCGGCACCTTCTTGGAACCCTCCTGACCACGGGCACAGCCCCATGTACACAATGACAGCACTGTTGCCGGGAACGTTTTTCTGGTTGTTGTTAATCAAAATCAAAAGCCTTCTAGCCTTGAGAGTAATCGAATCATCCAAAATATTTCTTCAAAAGTCCCCCAGGGGTGACCCCCACCCCCTGGGATACTGCTGAAGTGTTAGGACCAGAGAGTTGAGAAGTCTGTCCCGGCGGAGGCAGCAGGCTGGAGTCTTGGGGACAGTGCTCCCTCCCGCCAGGTGGACTTGCTTCTAGGTGTTCGAGGGCGGGGAAGGGCTCTTTGAAGGCAGATGGGCCTGTGGCTTCGGGCTCGTGGCCTCCAGTTGCTCAGCGCCATCCACTGCCCTTTCACGGAGGACGGGCCATGCCCAGCGACGGGATTAGGCAAACAGCTTTTCAAATGTTTTGGGTTCAGCAAGACCCCGTATCGATTTGCCAAGTTATTTTTCATTTAGTTATTAAGCCCTGGTGTATTCCAAGGGGGATGTAATCCTCGTGGTTTTGATCCATCCAGACTTCATTTGTCCACGTGCTTCACAAGCTCTGGCTGGGGTCCGTGACGCCCTTGGGATCTCCTAAGAGGCTTCCCTGCACCCCCCTCCCCACCCACCCTTTGTAAACAGGAAACTGATTTCTGCCAGCCGGGACTGAACGTGGACGCCACAAGGACCGAGCTCAGCTCGCAGTTCTGAACCCTGGAATTTCAAGAGGGTTCTCGGGGTGTCCAGACATCCTCTCTCCTGCTGCTGTGATCAGTCTCCACCGAAGGGCAATGACTGGAAAGAAAAGCCTTGAGTGCTGGCTGACTGGGTCCTGGGGCCTTCGGTGGACAGGTGCAAGTGACAGACCCGGCAGCCTTGCCTCACTTACACTCCCACTCGTGGAGTGAGGATCTGAGATTGAGACGTGAAAAAATGAGTCATGCTCCGAACTGTTTTCTGCCCAGAACCTGAGCAGGCCTCGGGGTCTGCCCCCACTGCGCCTCCCGCGGGGTCTGCAGGCGCAGCCTCCCTTCCCGATGCCGGCTGCTTCCCGTGCCAGGCAGCAGCCGGAGCACCAGCCCTCCAGAGACCCAGGGACCCGCCCACCTTGTGCCACTCCCCGTGTGCCCATCCCCAGTCACCGAGACTCTCTGTGCCTCAGTTTCCTCACCTGTGAAATGAAGTCTCAACCCTGATGGTCTCAAGGTCCAGGACTATGTGATCGTTCCCTGTACCTAAAAGTAGAAATTTCTAGTCCAAGTGGAGGCCCTGGCGAAGCAGCCTTTCCCATCTCTAATTATGCAGCTCCGTGACTCACTCGTCGTAAACCCAAGTCCCTGGGAAACGCTCTAAGGAGGTGGGTGGGTCTCAAGACGAGCCCCGGGTTTTATATGCTGGAACCAGATACCTTGTTCCAGCTGTCAGGGGAGGTTTTCCCTGTGGGACTTTGGTTAGGGCTGGTATGGAGCTGAGGGCAGGGTGTGGCCTGGCAGGTCCTCTCCCCCCGTGGAAGTCCCAGGACCTTTGGTTCAGTCCTCGGAGGGTCAGGGGTGGCACAGAGAAGGTTTCCAAGACCCTGACCCTTTGCCAAGCCCAGTGACCCGACAGGGCTGCGGGAAGTTTCACACAATCGCAGTGGCACCAGCACTGTCAGCTTAGAGAGAAGGGCAGTGACACTGTGGAGTGTGTGTGTTTTGGGGGCAGGGAGAAAGAGGAGGGAGGAGAGAGGCAGGTGGGTGCAGGTGAGAGGTGCGGGTGGTGGGCAGACACTTCCGCAGTGTCTGCAGAGTGTTGCATCATAGCAGCGGCATTTTCCCACTTGCGGGCCAAGCGGGCTTGCCTGCTACGGTCATCCCCAGGGGATAGTCCATGGGAACGGGAGAAGCCTGCCCTGCACCCAGCGGCGCTTCCTGTGGCGCTCTGCCCCAGGGGATTCCCACGAGCTGCCGGGGAGGAGCGGGGCCAGCGGGCAGAGGCGGGCAAGAGGCTCTCCCAGGGCCTCTGTCCCTTCAGGGCCCTGCTGTGCTCCCGGGAGGGGGGCGGCATCCTTGGAAGCGGGGAGGAAGATGAGGGAGAAAAGGGAAAGAAACGTGCCTTTAGCGCTGGAAAAAATGCATCTCTCTATTTGTTGTTTTTCTGCTTTAAACAGGGCTGGGGGGAGGCCAGGAGGCGACTTGCAATTCCTTCTGACCCCCGAGCAGATGCCTCTTCCCCTCTAGACTGGGAGGTCTGTCCGGGCGGGGAGGGGCCCCAGCCTGGGGGAGCCTGGTGTGCGGAGGGGTCCAGTCTGAGATGGTGCAGGGTGGTCCTGGGGAAGGACAATGGGGGGGTACACATGCAGGAGAGGCATCTTACCCAATGGAGAGAGGTGAGAAACCAGCCTGGGACAGGTCGGGAGTGGTGGCGCTGGGGCGAGTCCTCAGTAACATCAGCAAGGACCTCCTGGGATGCAGCCCCTCCCAGCAGCCCTGCCACGTGGCCCTGACCCCGCACGTCCTGCTTCACACGGAGGACACTGCAGCGTGGATGGGAGGCAGCTGCTGGCGGTGGCTCAGCCAGAGGGGCCAGAGCCAGACTCCGCCTGGGTACCCTGGCCGCAGCCGGGACTCCAGTCCGGGTCCCCATTCCCAGCCTGTCCCCTTTTCCCGCTGTGCCTTCCCAAGGCCCACACTTAAAGAACCGCCAGCTGGAAGCCCACTTTTGCAGGCAGCAAGCAGAGAACAGTGCCACCGCCCCGCTCTGCTGGAGTGGGGACCATCTAGGCCAAGGAAGGAGGAAATGACTTTTTGGTGGCCTCAAAGATGAAACCAGGGGGTCCCACGACACAGGAAGACTTTCTTCAGAGGAGCAGGAAGGAGGAAGGAGCAGGAGACATGTGGATTTGCACCCTCGGGCGCCAACACTGGGATAGCCTGCTGGGGGCTATGGCTCTGGGGCAACATCTCCTGATGGCTGGCTCTGGCTGGGAGGGGACAAGGCGCTCCCCTGGCTCACAGCTCCATTCAGAAGGTTCTGTGATTACTCTGAGCACCCGCTGGGGCCGGGCCCAGGCCTCGAGCTTCAGAGCCATGGGGGGCTTCAGCATCTTCTGTCTCCTCTGCACGCCACCTCACGTTTAAGAGAACATGCAGTATGGACCACGTGACGCAACATTCAAAACCGTGTGACTTTGTCTGGTTGATCTGTAACATTCAAATGGAACGTGTGACTTTCTGGTTAGAGTGGGCTCTGCCCCAGGGGCTGCCTGGGGTCCTTGGCCCCGAGGGGCACCCCAGTCCTGGGGGCTCAGCCGTGCAGCGTTTTGAAGATGGAGTGAGGCAGGACCTGCTCCTACGTCCAGGCTGGGGCTGCGACGTGACTCTGGCACACGCCCAGCGTCTCCCAAGCTGCTGGGGACATTTCGACATGCAGGGCTGGTTCTCACGTGCCTGCTGAGTCCCGGGTTGCACGTCAAGTCTGAGGCTCTGGACTGGCTCTCGGCGACCTCCCAGTGTCCACTCCAGACTCATTTTCTCACGCCCAGCTGCAGCCCAGCCCCTGCGGCCCCACGCCCTCCACGGCCAGGCGTGCTCTCCGAGTCCATGGGTTACCCAGTGCCTGGCTCCCTGTTCCCATGCACAGCACACGCTCGCTCCTCGGGGCCCTGATGGGGTTAACTTTGCGCCTGGGTGTCTGTCTCATCCAGGCTGGGAGCTTATCGCGAACAGGGGCCCTCCCTCCCCTTGTATGCTGGACACTGGGGGCAGCTTTTTAAATGTTAAAAACAAAACGTTGCTGGTTATAAACGCAGTCCATGCTCACTGTGAGCAAGCTGGAGGACACTCTTGGGTACAAGGAAAAACAAGTCAGAGTCACCTGCACGCCATACCCTCCACGTGATCCCTGCCTGAGAATATCGATACATTTTTCAGTATTTTTTCTGTGTTTACATATATGCATAGTTATATACTTATATATTTGCACATATGCTGTTGTTTTGATATAATTGCTATCATAGTAACCAGCACTGATGACTGTCATTTAGAAAAAGCTTGCACACAATCGATTGGTAAAAATGGCCCCTATAATGTTTTAGGTTGCATTTTTAAGTGAAGGACAAAAGAAGGAACAGAGGAAGGTCAGGCGTGTAGGATGGGCTGGGGTCTGCTGACACCACCCTCTAGGAAAGCCCAGGCAGAGTGAGGACACAGGAATCAGTCATCACTTCTTTCTCTGTCTCAGCACACCTGGCCCACCTGCACTGGGCTGGGTCCACAGTGTCAGTGGAGGGGCAGAGAGAGGCTTGCTTCCCACAGGTGAGTCCAGACCCAGAGGGCAGAGCCAGACACCACGAGCTGGAAAGATGCTCCAGCCATAGGAAGGAGCCCGCTTGGCATCTGAGCGCTAGAGTAGGGGAGCGCTCAGTGAGGGAGGCCAGGCCACATCATGTCAGCTGCAGGAGATTTTTAAACTTCATTTCATGAATAATTGACCCTTGAAGCTGCCTTAGTCAGCTTGGGCTGCCACAACAAAACCACCCACAGACTGGGTGGTTTAAACGACAGGCATTTAACTTCAATTCCTGGTGAAGGCTCTCTTCCTGGCTTGCAGATGGCCGCCTTCTCACTGTAACTTCACCTGGTAGGGGTGTGGGGGGAGAAAGAGCAAGGACAAGCTCTGTGGTGTTCCTTTGCATGAAGGCACTAATCCCAGCATGGGGCACCACCCTCATGACCTCATCTGACCCTAATTGCCTCCCAAAGTCCCCACCTCCAAATGCCATCCCACTGGGGGTTGGGATATCGACCTAGGAAAACTGGGGAGACATGATTTAGTCCACCACAGAGGGTTTGGAGCAGAGGCAGGACAGGGTCCGATTTAGCATCTCGCAAGAGTCTGGGGGCTGCCGGTGGGGAATGGGCTCTGTGGGCAGCTCGGGCTGCAGGAGGTCGGGCAGGGAGAGGCTTCTAGAGGAAGGACCGAGGGCCCTGGAGGATGGATGTGGCCAGGGTGAGGAGGGGACGCCGGGCAGGACAAGGACAGAAGCAGTTTGGAGTGGCTGGAGCCCCGGAGGTGAGGCCAGGATGCCGTGGAAGGGCGTGGAACTTTTCTCACAGGTGCTGAGGGGTTACGGGATCCACAAGCAGATTTATCACACTCCAGAATGTTCTCACGCCTGAAGTGGAGCGTGAGGCAGAGAAATGATTTTCATACTCTTTAAAAAAATATTTTATTAGCAGAGTCATGTTTAAATTTTTGAATTATCATTTTTATTTTCCAAGGACTTCAACGAATTCTTACATAAAACTTGGAAGAAGAGGCCTCACGGAATGTTTTGGCAGCAACTCTCTTATCTACAATTCAAAGGGAAGAAGGATTATTTCCTGCTCTAGAGTTTGGGGTGGGTGGCATTTTATTTTATTTTTTGCTGTAGTGAAAGTTTACCGTTTTAACCCTTTTTAAGTGTACAGTTCAGGGGTATGAAGCATTCACACTGCCGTGCAACCATCACCACCCTCTGTCTCCAGAACTTTCCCATCTTCCCAGACTGAATCTCTGCTCCCTGAAACCCTGACTCCCCACCCCTCCCCAGCCGGGCTCCCCATCCTGCCCCCCGGCTCTGTGGATTTGGCTACTCTAGGGACCCCGTGTAAACGGGTCCTCGAGATGTGTCCCTTTGTGACTGGCTTCTTCCACTCCGCACAACATCCACAAGGTTCACCTGTGTCGTAGCCTGAGACATCTTTCAAAGAAACCCTCTGAGGTCTCCCAACTAACGGTTGTAGTGGGGAGGGGTCCTGGCATCCCTCCCACGTAGCCACCTCCTTCTGCAGGGATCCCCGGGGCACCTGCACCGCACCCAGGGCCCCAGGAAGCAGCCTGCGATGCCTGCTGGGTCACGGATTGGGTGAGGCCGGGCACACCGACGGGGCCTGGAGAACTTCCCATGGGTGAGCCGAGTGCCTCTGATGAGCCTCCACAAAGCCTCTGGTGGCTGACAGCAGAGAGGCGAGTCCCTTGGAAAGGGAGGCCAGGCCACGGCCAGTGGTCCCATGGGAATGTGACTTGGTCTCAGAAAGAGCCCGGGAAAGGGGGGGCTTTGTCCCCACTCCGGGGGAGAGGTCAAGGGGCACCATGCGGTGGGCTTTTTGGTCTTATTCTTGCACCTGGCGGATAGAGGTTTGCAGGCTCGGAGACGGAACGGATTGCCCAGCTGTGGTCCGGAGACAGACAGTGGGTCAAGATCCCCCCTGGTGGGTGCAGCCCAGGTGAGGCCGCAGCCTCACATTTTTGGGCCACTGACGCCTGGACCCAAAATAGGCCGGCGGATGTGACCACTGCTCCCCTCCACCAACCAGTGGGGAAGGCAGTGAGCTGCCCCAAGCCCTTCTTGCTGTAGTCCCTTCTGGTCCCAGAGCTGCGGGAAGGCACGAAGTGGGGGTGGGTGGGGTTCTGATGAAGCAGAGGGGTATGCAGAGTTCAGTACCAGCTGCAGTTGCCACCAACAGTGTGGGTTGTGTGGGTCAGGTGTTGCCGCTTTTTTGCTGTTTTAATTAACAGACTTTATTTTTTAGAGCAGTTTTAAGTTTGCGGAAATATCCAGCAGAAAGTACAGAGAGTTCCCATGTACTGCTCCTCCCCCAGCAGTTTCCCTGGTATTAGCCCCTCGGCACATTGGTGACATTGATGCCAGTACTGATACACTGTGGTTAACTGAAGTCCGTAGTCTACACTGGGGTTCACGCTAACTCTGTATCGTGAATGCTATGGCCTTTGCCTAATGTGCGATGTCCCATACCCACCGTTACAGTATTATACTGTGCAGTGTCACTGTAAAGACCCGCTGTGTCCCGCCCGTTCATCCTCCCCCTCCAGCCCCGGAGCAGCCCCCGATCCTTTTCCCGTCTCTTCCGTAACACGATGGGGTTGAACCGTACGGTACGCACGCAGTCTTTTCAGACTGGCTCCTCGCACTCAGTAGTGTGCTTTTAAGCTCCCTGCATCTTTACATGGCTTGACAGCTCCTTTCTCTTTGGCACTGAATGATGTACCGGTTTATGCATTCGCCTCCGCAAGGGCACCCGGCTGCTTCCACGTTTGACGTTTGTGAATGAAGCTGCTGTGAACCTCCACATGCGGGCTTGTATGTGGACGGAGGTTTGCTCCTCCTCTGGGTAAATACCAAGGAGCGAGATTGCTGACTGTGCATACGATAAGACTGTTTAGCTTTGTAAAAAAGTGGGTTTTTAGAAAAGTAGGAAATGAGGACACTTCAAAATAGGAAACAAAGGACTTACCCTTTGTCCCACTGGGATGAGACCCCACTGTCTCTGTCTTCTTCATAGATGGGACACGGGAGCTCAGCGTGCCCCCTGAAGGCCTGGCACTGCCACTGGGGGTCATGAGGAGGGTGCCCCTGTGCTTCTGGAAAGACCACAGCTCCTCCCCACGCCGGGGTGGTCGGAGGAGCCCCGCCCTCCCCACCACATCGTCCCTCCTGCACTGGGTGCTCACCTGCCGCCCAGGCTGCTGGGGACCTTTCTCTTTCCAGCCCTCTCCATCCTCATCCTCTCCTGCCACCTGTCTCGGTGGACTTTGGGACTCACCGAAGGCATCAGCCAGATTCCTGGGCTTGGTTTGGGTTCCTGCCGAGGCCGACCCGAGATAAGGACTTGGGGGCAGGTAGTTGGTTCGGGAGGGGATCCCAGGAGGCCCAGATGTGACGGGAGGGAAAAGCCTGCCATGTGGGCTTTGATGAGCAGGGATCCCCAGCAGGGACCTGGGGCCTCATTCCACCAGGGACTCTCTGGGAGCCGTGTAGAGGGCGCTTCAGATGTGTCCCTAGAGGGTGGGAAGGCAGGAACACCTCCCCTGGCTGCTGAGGGTTGCATATGCTGAGCCAGAGAAACCCCTGGCCAAGGAGCAGAGGAGGCTGCCGCCGCAAGTGGGCGCAGAATGGGCAGAGCAGACGCGGGGGCATCGGCTGCCACCTTCTCATCCCCGGGAGTAGAGTGTTGCCGCACTGTCTCTCTCTGCCTGGAGCTGCCTGTCCCTGTAGCTCCAGCCCAGGTGCCGTTTCCTCTCCCATAGACCCCACCATGGGCCCGGGGTTGGGGACAGGTGTCTTCCGTGCTCCTCACTTTTTTTCTAGAATGTTCTACCTCCCTTCTACCCAACACCCCCAGCTCTGAGCTGGGGCCGGAAGACTCTGCCTTTTGCTCTGGGGCGATTTACAAAGCCCAGGTCGTCCCTCACTCCTGGGACAGTTTTAGCCTCGGATTTATCCCCCACCCAGCATCATTCCTGCCCAGCCCTGGCGTACCCTGCAGGTGGGCCTGCTTCCCCTCCCCTTCCTTCTCCCTTGTCCTGCTCCATCTCAACATCGAGCATCCCCTCCGGCACCTCAATGCTCACACCCCTTCACCTCTTCCTCCCACCCCATGGCCACTGCCCCTCACCCCTCACCCCTCACCTCTGCACTGGGGTTGTCCTCTGCTCACCCCTCGGTGCCCTCGGAGCAGCCTCTGCCCCTGGCACAGGTGCGGCTGGGGGAATGCTGCTGGGCTGACCGCGGCACCCAAAAGTCCCGGCCCCTGACCAGCCAGCTGACCTCGATGCCCAGGCGTCCACTCTCCTCGACCAGGGTTTCCTACCTTCTCTGCCCTCTGCGAGCCTCCACCCCCTACCTGTGCCCTGAACTCTGTGCCCCACCTTTCCCTGGCTCAGGGAACCCTTCTGTGCGGGCCCAGACCCTCACCAGCGAGGCTGGCATGGTGCAGCTCTCCCCTCGGCCCAGCGTCACCTGTCTGCTGGGCTAGTTCCATCAGCTTATAAACATGGCCTCATCCTAAAAAACAAGTGAAACCTCCCCGGACCCCACTTCTCCTTCCGGCCACTGCCGGGTGCGGCGTCTCTGTTCCCCTTTGCGACAGCGCTCCTCACCCCCCACCGTCTGTGCAGCCCACTGCAAGCATCTGCGTCCCCCCCCACCCCTGTGGTCTTCATGTCACCAGAACTTCGGGACAGTCCGAGTCCTCATTTTGCCTGCGGGCCATTCTGGCCTCCTCATTCCCACCTCCCACCTCCCTGTCCCCTCCTTTGGAGACTCTGTTTTGGGGGCTTCCTAATTCCAGAGCTGGAAGCAGCAGGGTGCCCAGACATGGCTCTTATGGCTTGTCCCTTCTCCCCAGGTCAGGCCTTCACCCCTGTTTCAAACACCTGCTATCCACTGAGGGCTCTGAATTTTTGTTTCCAGCCCCAACATCCCTCTGGACTCCAGACTCTGAGACTCAACCACCTAGAGGCCATCCACCCCTGGCTGCTACAGTGTCACGTGTCCGAAGCCACAGTGCTGTCCTTCCTGGTCAGGAGGGCTTGTCTCACCATTTCCCCATCTCCCCGACCCGAGAAGGTGGCCCTACCCCTGCTAACCCTGCTCCAGCCTAGGCGCGACCTGGACGCTCCTCTTCTCGCCCTTGCAGGCCACCCCTGCCACCCACACCTGCCACCCACCCCTGCCACCATCTCTCTCAGACTGTCCTCTGGCTGTGTCTACCCTCGCTGCCCCCAGTACATTCTCAACAATGAAGAGTGATTCTGTAGGACTCCTTTAGAATGTCAGTTTGGTCACTAACTCCTCTGCGATGGTTTTCGTCTCACCCAGAGTTGGCACATGCCTGCCAGGCCCTGGGTCTCTGGCTGTCACTCCTGTGTGACCTCCCTTCATACCACCAAGCCCTTGTGCTGCTGCTCCAGCCACCCAGGCCCCTTGTTCTCCTGGACCCTCCCGCACACTTGAGCCAGGCTTCCTCTTTCCTCCTCTGGGTGGTTCCCTGCAGGTGGCCTGGGCAGCTTGGTCTCCATTTCCTCAGAATCTCTGTTCAGATTTCATCTCGGCAGCAAGGCCTCTATCAGATGCAAGCCCCCACCCGACCACTGCACACACTGTTCCCCTCTGTCAGCTGTGGCACCAAATAACCCCCGTGGAGTGGAGTGGCTCGATTCCAAGCAGCGATTCGGGTCCTCAGGTATCTTCCATCTTGTGGCTCTACCACCAGAGGTCTCAGAGTCCTGCCTGGCTCCCTACACCGGCCAGCGACCAGCAGGAGACAGAGAATCATGCACGGGAGCTTCTCATGAGCCAGGCCTGAACACAAAGCACGTCACTGTACCTCTATTCTGTTGGCTAGGACACAGCTGTGGCTACAGGTAGCTGCAGAGGGGCCAGGAGATGTGGGCCAGTGGCACCCGCAGGAAGCAGGAGGCACACGGCCATCTCTTCACTCAGCCCCACCCTGCCTCAGTTTCCTCTTGGTACCTTCCACCTTCTGACTTATTACGTATTTATTTGCTGTCTGTCTACCTTCCTGACCCCCAGTGGAATATAAACTCCACTAGGGCAGAGACCCTGCGTTCACTGCTGTCCTCCCTGGGCCTTGAGCAGGCTGGGGACCTCACAGGGCTCAGCCGGCAGCCCTGGGGTCGTCCATGCTCCGCTCGGCTCCTGGGCCACACTCGCCTACGCTGATATAGCTTGGGCTTCAGGGCCCACCTACACCTTTGTCTGTGCTTACTTCACCTTTAACACAAAGTATCTTTCATGTTTTAGGAAGATCCTCTTCCTCGCGATGCCTTGTGACGGCCACATTTGGAATCATCGTGTGAACACGCCAGAACTTCTCTGAACAGTACTCGGCTGCTGGATCTTAGGTTGGTTCCATTCCCGGCCGCGCTATCAATGGTTCTGCAACCCATATATTAACACACTGCATGGTTTTCACTTTCTGTTGAACTACGTCCTTAGAGCATGTTCTTAGGGATGGGATGATTGGTCAAATGCTATATACGGGCCGTCTGGGGTGCCTATGTGTCCTGTCTGACAGCTCTCCAGTGGGTTGGGCTCTAAGAGACACACTGGTGGGTGCTTTTCTTTCTGATAGCTACACTTCAACTATTATTTAAAATAAAAATGTTTTCTGGTTATAAAATTTAAAATAGGTGTGAGAAACATGAAAAATATAGAAAACTATTAAAAAGGAAAAAAATGCGTAATGCCACTACCCAGAGATTGCCACTACCTGTTGGCATCTTTCCTCCCATGTGTGTACATGCACACCTGTGTGCACACTCGTGTGTGTATTTATATGTACACACAATTTTACATCCCTAGAAGCATAGAATTCAATATCCAGATTTTCCCCACTTATGTAAGTATTTTCCATGGCATTAAAACCACTTCATAAATACAATTTTAAAGCCCACATGATATTCCATTATGTGGATTTATTAATGTAAGTGTGGGGAACTTGCGAGGAGCTCACACAGTGGGTGGAGAAAGATTTCTCACACAAAGATTAAGATATATAGATGTAAAAATTAATTTTGCTATCTTAGAAAGAAAAAGAGAGAGAGGGAGAGAAAGAGAGAGAGAGAAGGAGGCAGTGGCCGTGGCTCACGAAGGAAGAAAGGGAAATACCGGGCTCTGAGCAGAAGAGGCCCGGAGATTTTATAGGGAAAAGGAGTAAAGAAACAGTTAATCTTGTAAGCTGATAACAGCAGACTGAAGCAGCTGTGTCTGCTTTTTATTTGTTTTTCTTTTCTTCTCTGTAAGGCCAGCTTATCAGGATCCTTTTTTATTTTAATTGCCCACACCTCAGTCTTGGAGATCAGGGTCCTTAAAGTGTGGTCTGGCAGGAGCCACCACAGACAGCTCACACCGCTGCTGTCTGTTCAGGACTTTTCAAGGCTGTTAAGAAAAACCCTCAAAAACAATTTAAGCCACAAGTATGTGATCGAACACAGGGTCAGTTGTGTTGTGATCTTTTCCTTCAGAGGGACAATTATGTGTTGTGAGTTTATTCCTCATTCTTTCCGTTAGTTTATCTTTCTCTGTTAACTAGTTTATTAACAAGGCCATCCTTTCCATGAACACAAGTGATCATTCCTTTGCATTATTTTTATTTTAAAAACATTTGACAGCAATTATTGTTTCTTTCTTTTCCTCATTACAATTTTCTAGAGAACCTGGAAAATACAGAAAACTACCAGGAGGGAAATTAACGTCACCCGTAACAGAAATATCAGGGGGTATTTTTAAATTAAGAAGGGCACAGTAGCACCCTGAGTCTTCTCCTCAAGTCGGTTTGGGCTCCTGACATCAAATAATCGTGCAGGGGCCACATGACCAGCGCACACCTGGACAAACCTTTAGGGTCGGGCGGGTATCCAGAATCTCTTTTTTGCTAGAAGATGCAGAGACCTCACTCTGGCCCTGGCCCTCCCTAAGCTCTCTGGTTCCAGCCTTGTCCTGGCATGTCCTCCAGGCCTCTGCCCTCCCTGTGGCATGTGCTCAGGACACTCTGTTCCCCTCTCTCCATGCCCCTGGGGATCATCAGCCCACAGATCTTCCTCTCTGCCCCTCCTGGCCTAGTCCCACTCATCCTCAGCAGCTGTGGAGGGCAGGGGCCTGTCTCACTCCCGCCCGGCTGCCCGACACCCTGCAGCACAGAGCTGTGCACGTGGCAGGGATCAGGAAAGGCAGGTAGACACATGTGTCCCCTCGTTCCTTCCTTCATTCATTCAGTGCAACATCACGGCCTGCCTTGTATGTGACAGACACTGTTCTGGGTGTGGCTTGCACGGGGCTCACCTGCTGGTTGGACAGAGGCTGCTACAAGGCAAGCCAGTAAGCAGGTAATAGAAGTCTGAGTAGAGGAGTTGGGGAGAAATATGGGCAGGGGGCATAGGGATCGCTGGGGGCATGGGGCTGGTGCTGCCCTTTGGTTCAGGACAGCGGGGATCCTCCAACAAGGTGAACAGGCACCCGAGGGGAGTGGGGAGGAGGCTGTTCCGTCCGGCAGCAGGAAAGCAGCAGCAAGTGTCCCCAGGTGGGATTGTACCCGGCATTCCTGAGGAGCAGCAGGGAGCCCGAGACTGGAGTGGGGCAGGGCGGGAGGGTCCCAGAGGCTGAGCCACTGAGGACCCTGCGGACCCCAGCAGGGACCTTAGGTTTTAGTCTAATCAAAGGTGTGAACAAAAGCGAACCTGAAAGAGCCAGTGCTTCAAGGTGGCTAACCGGGTCTAATTAAACATAGAGCCAAGTATCCGTTTGCTAACTAGAAGACAGACACTTGCTTTGATTTCCGCCAAACGCACACACCGCCTGTTCAACTTGGGGACTTTCAGAGCTCGCCTGAACCAACCAACCAGAGCTCAGCTGTATTGACCAATCAGGGTGCAGCTCTGTTGACCAGTCAGAACTCAGCTGTGTCAACCAATCAGAGCTATGCAAGCTTCAACTCTTCATTTGCATAGATGAACCTGATTGGGAAGCCGGAAGGGGACTTTTGCTATAAAACCCCAAACCCTGTCGGTTTTCTGGACCGCACCTTCCGTTTACACCCAATGGAGGGCTGCGTAAGGCTGTGTAAAGCTGTGACTCCCTGGTTTGCAAACTGTTCACTGGAATAAAGTCTTTTAAGTTCCTTTTCAGAGAACTTTTGATCACAAAGGTGAGTTCCAAAATTTATTTTAGTAGATGGGGAACAGCCAACCAGACCCCTGAAGTGGGTCCTGGAGTCCCCACTGCCCCAAACCAGGTGTTAACAGTTTAGTTACCCAGGGGAGTACTGTGTGCCAACCACCGTGGCTGCAGGGACACATTCTAACGCCCGGCACAACCACCCCTGCCCACCTGGGACCGCCAGCCGTGACGCTGAGTGGTGTCCGCTGGAAGCAGGTGGCAGGACACTTAGGAACAGCCCCTGCCTCCTTTGTGGGGAGAGGACTTGGAGGACAGCTTGGGGATGGGGCGGCCAGGTGTGACGGCAGAGGGCAGGTCCCAGCGGTGGCCCTCCAGGGCGCCTCTCTGCCTGTGCTTCTTGGAACTCAGAAGGTCCCTCCTCCAAGGACCCCAGGTGACTGCGGGCCCCCAGCTCTCCCAGCTCTCCATCACAATCACACCTGATAGGTGCGACATAGGTGGGTGTTTTGCTGTCATTTTCTGAGTGAGCCCTTTGTCCCGAGTGGACTGTAAGATCCTTGGGGCTTCCTTAGCAGCAGCGATGTGTGTCTGCAGGCCTGGTTCCACATGTCACTTGTTAGCTGTGACCTTCTGCCAATCATGTCGCCTTTCAGTCTCTTGCTTTATCTGAATGTGGCAATGGCTGCCTGTTTCAGGAATCACTGAGAAGACTAAATGAGAGACAGTGAACAAATCACGGGGCCGGGAAACATGGCCGGTAGCTGTGTTCTCATGGCCTCTCCCCAGCACCGCAGCAAGCTCGGCAGGCGTCATGCGAGACCCATGCGGCCTCCAGCCCCGGCAGAGAGAGAGCCGTGTTCCTGGAAGAAACCCATGCTTTATTTATCTATTTATCTATTTACCCAGCCACTCATCTATTTATTCTCAACTCTAACATCATCTCATTAGGGAGGCACCAAGAGGGAAAAAAAAGTGAAATTGATACAGGGTCCTTTTTAAGTGGGGAGCTGGCTGCCTGTGGCCTTGGGAGAGAGGCTGCTCTCTGATCTCCTTCCAGCATGTGGGTGCCCCGGGGCTTCTGCAGAGCTTTTCCTAAGATCCCGCTCCATCCCAGGCCAGCCACCTCCATCCTTCACCACATCAGGGAAGGCTGCACGCTGCTTCAAAGTCACAGCGACCCTCTGCAATTGGAAAAATGCATGTTTTGCAAAGTATCAATTTAGCAGCTCGTTCAGTTGGCCAGGCGGGCAGGCCGGCTGCGGAATCTCTGTTCAGGAATGCCGTGTGGCCTGGGGTCTAAAAGGCCTGCGTTCTGGTCCTGGATTTGGCACTAATGAGCTGGGTGACCTTGGACAAGTCCATGCTTCTTCCTAGGCCCTGGTTTCCTGGTTCCCAGGTGGAAAACCACCTAGAAGGCACCGATTCATTGGTTCAGACTGTGTGCAAGGCCCAGAAGAAAAACAGTTTCCAATCAGACATTGGGCTGCCCAGCTCTGGAATTGATAGGGGAACTGGTGGCAGACCTATCTTGGGGTTCTCCATCAGTCTGGGCTTTTTTGGTGCAGGAGGCAGAAAAACCCAACCCAAAGTGACTCATTCGCCTGGAAAGTGTGGTGGCAGGTGGGCTTCAAGTGCGGTTTAATGGATCTCTGTCTTCACAGTTTAGTAGTTTTCTTGCTCTGCCTCTTTCTGTTGGTGCTGTCATCAGGCTGGGTTGCCTCATGGCACCAAAGTAGCCAGGGGTCTCCCAGCCCTGCGTGCATGGTGGGCAGCACCAGCTTCTGGAATCATTGGGGTACCTGGGAGGCCACCAGGTGGATTATGGACACCCCAATTTTGACTGTCCAGCCACAGCCACAGTCATTAAGAGCCTGCACCCGCTGGACTCTCACCGTAGCTGGGGCGTGGCTCCTTCCCGCTGCTGGCTGCAGCATGTGAGCTGTGCATGTGGGCTCCACAGGGCAGACACACTTCAGAACCCTATCCAGGGAGCACATGTGACAGGGACCTTGAAAGGCACCCTCATCACCTCATGGTTCTGGTGGATCCCGAACACTCTGGCTCATGAGAGCAGCCCTGGTCTGAGAAGCCAAGGCCCTGTGCCCCACCTGGCTGAGCCAAGGGCATCCCTTCCCGGGCCCTGGACCCCCGACTCCTCATCCCTGGCCTTCGTCTCCCAACTATGAGTGACAGCCGAGGGCCAGGGATCAGCCATGAGGTCAGACAGGTGGGTGGGCATCCTCACTTTGCCACCTGCCAATTGAATGGGCAAGTTAGTTGCTAACTCTAAGCCTCGCTCTCCTCTTGATGGGGGAAAATCACACTTGGAACAGTTAGTGAAATTGAATGACAGTCACAGTTCTCCTTCACGGGCTTCTGGCAGTGCTACAGGAGGGACCAGAGGGAAGCATGTGCCTCCTCCAACGCTGGCTCCTTGGACAGTGCTCAGGACCCAGTGCAAGTGCCTGGCCCATGGCTTGCCCTCCTTATCCCCATAATGGGATGCTGATGATGCACTGCTTGCAAACAGACGCATCACTCTCGCTCTGGACCAGCGTGCTGATGGGGAGCAGGAAGCAGTTAAATATAGCCCCACAGCAACCAGGAGCTGCCTCTATCACCGGTCTCATTAGGACGTTCAGCAGGAAGAGATAGAAGCCCTTGCGGGATTATTCCCCCAACCACATGTGCTGCAAATAAATCCAAGTTTGGGAGACTGACTCAGAATATGGCCCTCCCTGAGCTCAACAAAATGCTCGCAAACTGAATTCAACAGCACACCAAGAGGATAATACATCACGATCAAGTGGGATTTAAGGTGATGCAAGGATGGTTTGACATATGCAAACCAATAAGTATGATATATCACGTCAACAGATTTAAGGACAAAAACCATATGATCATCTCAGACACAGAAAAAGCATTTGATAAAATTCAACATCTCTTCATGATTTAAAACTCTCAACAAATTAGGCATAGAAGGAACGTACCTCAATATAACAAAGGCCATATGTGACAGTCCCACAGCTAACATCATACTGAATGGGGAAAAGCTGAAAGCCTTTCCTGTGAGAACTGGAACAAGACAAGGATTCCCACGTTTACCACTCCTATTCAGCATAGTACTGGAAGTCCTAGCCAGAGCAATCCGGCAAGGGAAAGAAATAAAAGGCATTGAAATTAGAGAAGAGGAAGTCAAATTATCCCTCTTTGTGGATGACATGATCTTATATCTAGAAAAACCTAAAGACTCCACCCAAAACTCTTAGAACTGGTAAACAAATTCAGTAAAGTTGTAGGATACAAAATCAACATACAAGAATTAACAGTATTTCTATATACCAATAATGAACTAGTTGAAAAAGAAATCAAGAAAGAAATTCCATTCATATTAGCTACAAAAAACCCACAGGAATAAATTTAACCAAGGAGGTGAAAGACCTCTAGAATAAAAATTATGAAACACTGATGAAAGAAATTGAAGAGGGCAACAAATGTAAAGATAGCCTATGCTCATGGATGGGAACAATTAATATTGTTAAAATAACCATATTACCCAAAGCACCCCATAAATATGTACAATTGTTATGTATCAATACAAAATAAATTAAAGAATTCATTTAAATTTCTGGATGTGAGGGCCACATGGCTGCGGCATCTGTCACCCCGTTGGTCACCAGGGTCGATTTGGCTGATCCGGCTGGGTAGGCAGGTGTCCCCTTCCTCCCTTAACCTCCATGTGAGTGCTCAGCAGGAGAGGATGGATGACCTTCCCCGATTGGGGAGGACCGTTCTTCAGTCAAGGGCATAGGAGTGGCTGCGCTCCCCCGCTAGAACCTGCAAACAAGCTCTCAAGAATTCATTAAATTTCAGGTAGACAGCGAATAATATTTTAGTGTCAGTATGTCTTACACATTTCTGGGGACATATACCGGCATATGCTCGTACTAAGAAAGGATCTGTTGTTTGTTTGGTGCCCTGCATATCATGTGGCGACATCATTCCTGTGGGCTCTGCACCCCCCACAGATACCCTGTAGGTTTCATTCCTAAAGACTGTTTCTGATCCCCTTCCCTTCCTGCCCCCATGTCCCAATGTTTCCCCCCTGCAGAAGTCCTGAACTCTCTACATCACCTCTCCCACAGGTAAGTATCTGACCACATTCTCCCAAGGTATGCACGTATTCACAGTTTCTATCCACATGCTAATGTACTGATGTATTTTATCTTTTGTTCAGCATATTACCTCATTGCTTTTCCTCTGGACAGGTAGTAATCTTAATTTTACTTTACTTTCCCCCCTCAGCTTTACTGAGGAATAATGGACAAATTAATTGTGGATAGTCAAGGTGAACAACGTGGTGATTTGCTAGACATACACGTTGGGAAGCGATTGCCATGACTGAGTTAATTAGCACACCCATCCCCTTACATAGTTACCATTGTGTGTATAGAGGCAGCGCGGAGGAAGGGTGTGTATTTTATAAAGATATGCAGAGAAGAAATTAGTTCCCTGTGGAGTTAACATATGCCCTATAACCCAGCAATTGCACTCCTAAGTGTTTATCTAAGAGAAAGATGTGCAAATGTGTGTGAGCAAGACACCTGCCAGAACACACCCAGAAACTTTGGTTTACAGTAGTCCTGAACTGGAAGCAGCTCAGGTGTCAACAGGAAAACAGATACAGACTGTGGGATAATGGAATACTCTTTGGCAACGTAATAAAAAATAATTATGACAGGTGCAATAATAGGGATGGATCTCAAAAACATGAGGACAAGAAACAAAGTTCATGCTCTACGATTTCACCTACATGAGGTCCAGGGACAGGGAAAATGCATCAGTGGTGATGTGACCAGACACAAAACGCCCAGTTACAATGTGGATTTCAGATCAACGATGAATAATTTTTTGTGTAAGTAAGTCCCAAGATGTGTCCCAAGTATTTCATGGGACATACACTAAAAATTTCTGTATTTTAAATGTAAATGTAACTGGGCATCCTGTTTGGTTTTTTTGCTAAATTTTGCAAACCTATTGGGGAGGGGGTGAAGGGACTGTGTGTGGATGGAAGGAAATATACACGCATACAAAGAGTCATCGAACTTAAGATTTGTTTGTACACTTACGGTTTGTTAATTTCCCTGTATGCAAATTAAACCTCAGTAAAAAGGTGTAAGAAGAGTATGTCCTCACCCCAATAAAGGTTATCAAACCAAACCAAACCTAACGACCCCACAGCTAATTTTATACTTTATAGTGGAAGACTTGTTGCTTCCCCCTAAGATCAGGAATGTGATAAGAATGTCCACCCTCACCCACTTCTATTTAACACTGTGCTGGAGGCTCTAGCCAGGGCGATTAGGCAAGAAAAAGAAATAAAAGGCATCAAGATTGGAAGGGAAGAAGTAAAACTATCTCTACTTGCAGATGATTTTGCATGTGGAAAATCCTAAGAAATCCAATGAGAAATGGTTAGAATTAATAAATGAGGTCAGTATGGCTGCAGGGTACAAGATCACTACGCAAAGATTAGTTGTATTTCTGTACACTAGCAATGAGCAATTCAAATATAAACCCATGGTCAATTGATTACTTTTCAATTCCCCAGATGTTATGGAGTGTGGCCAATTGATTTTTGAGAAAGGTATCAAGGCCATTCAATGGGGAAAGAGTCATTGTTTGTACAAATGATGCTAGAACTACTGGACATTCACACGGGAAAGAATGAATTTGGACCCCTGCCTCATACTGTGTGCAAAAATTAACTCAAAGATCAAAGACCTCAATGTAAGAAACGAAACTATAAAACTCCTAGAAGAAAACTTAGGTTTAAGTCTTCATGACCTTGGATTCTTAGATTTAACACCAAAAAACACACATAATCCAAGAAAAATAGATAAATTAGACTTTGCGTCTAAACACTTGTGTGTTTCAAGGGAGACCTTCAAGAAAATGAAAAGACACCCCACGGAATGGGAGAGAGTATTTTCAAATCTTACGTCTGACAAAGGACTAGATCTAGAATATACAATGAACTCTTAAAGTCAACAATAAATGACAACCCAACTAAAAATGTACAAATAACTTAAATAGACATTTCTTCAAAGGGCATACATGAATGTCAGTAAGCGTGTCAAAAGATGCTCAGCATTATCAGCCACTAGGGAATTGCAGATCGAAAGTGGAATGAGATACCACTTTGGAAAACGGTTTGGCAGTTCCTCAAAGCGTCAAACCTAGAGTTAATATATGGCCCAGCAACTCCACTCCCAGATACGTGCCCAAGAAAAATGAAAGCATGCATTTGTGTGGAAACTTGTGCAGGAATGTTCATAGCAGCATCATAGCCAAATGTCCATCACATGGAGGAGGGATAAGCCGGCTGCAGCGTGGCCGTAGGGGGTACTACTCAGCCATCACGGAGAGGAAAGGCTGACACACGCTGCAACACAGGTGAGCCCTGACATGCCAGCTGCAGGAAGCCAGGCACAAAAGGCCACACATAGTGCATGATGCCCTGTCTGCAAAACGTCCAGTATAGGCAAATCCACAGAGACAGAAAGTGGACTCGTGGTTGCCGGGGCTGGAGTGGGGAGGCGGATGCGGACTGGGTGCTGACGGCTGTGGGGTTTCTTGGGGGGTGATGAAAATGTTCTAAAATTGGGTAGTGGTGATGGTTGCACAACTCTGTGAATATACTCAAAACCACTGGATTGTACTCTTCAAATGGATGAATTGTATGGTGGGCAAGGTCAATGAAGCTGTTATTTTTAAAAAGGCCTGAGAAAATAGATAAACGTGGAACACTTCTGCCCACCCCGTGGCCGATCTTGTTACCCTGGGGCGTGAAGATTCCTGCCGAGGGGAGCCCGAACTCAGCCGGGAGTACGGACTCAGGGTGCTGGGGGCTGCCCTGTTCGTCACCTTGTGTGCGCCCCAGGGGGAAGGAGTCCCACCTTCATCCACCCACATTTACCTTCATCTGTGGCCTCTCCTGCATCCTAAATGACTGTGCCCCGACAGGAACGGCTTCCTGGGTAGCTGCCCACAGCCCCAGGATGAGCCAGGCCGTCGGGACTAACAAACACTCTGTGAGAAGCGGAAGGGTTGGTGTCCCCAGGCAGGTGTCACCCAGGGCACGCGGCTGAAGGCCGGTGGGGGGCAGGGGAGGCCAGCAGTGCCCACCCCCAACCAGGGCGGCCCCCACCTCCTGCCACTCACTTCTGCTGGGTTCTTTGAGGGGCTCATACAGGTCAGGAAAAGCTGAAGTCTTTCCACGAGTGCAGACATGGAAAAGGCTGCTGAGAAGAGACTTACATCCGGGGAGCTGACAGCTTGTTGGTTCCTTTGTGACTTGTGGGAGGAGGTGGCCCTCCCGAGACTTCCTCCACCTTGGGAATAACCTTCTCAGGACAGACAGAGCCATGCCCTCGGCCCCACCACGGCAGCAGTGGTAAAAGTTGGAAGATGGAGTTTAGATGCACACTTATTTTTCATGACCCAGGCTTTGGCTCCGTGAAGTCAGCACGTTCAGGTAACGGAAAGCATTTTACGTTTCTGCTGTCTGACAGTCAGTGTGGTGGAGACATGGCTGGGGACAGTGAGGAGACCAGGGTCCCCGGGGTGGGGTCTTTGATTTGGACCTATGGTTCTCAAGCTGCAGCGATTTTGCCCCCAGTGGCCATTTGGCAATGTCTGGAGACACGCTTCTTTGTCACAACTGGAGGGGCTGCTACTGGCCTCTCGTGGGTAGAGGCCAAGGATGGGACAGGGCTGGGCACCGTGGCTCACACCTATAATCCTAGCACTCTGGGAGGCCAAGGCAGGAGGATCACTTGAGCCCAGGAGTTCGAGGCTGCAGTGAGCTATGATGATGCTACAGCACTCCAGCCCTGGCAACAGAGCAAGACCCTGTCTCAAAAAAAAAAAAAAAAAAAAATCCTTCAGTACCAGAACAGCTTTCGTGGCTCCCCTGCCCTCCGCTAAAGAATGATTTGGCCCCAAATGTCAACAGGGCCGTGGTCGAGAAACCCCGATCTTCTCCCAGGTAGGCACAGGGCACAGATCTGGCGGAAGGCAACCAAGCACAGCAATTCTCCTAATGTGTTGACACAGGTATTAATAAAAACGTATTAACTTTTCTTTCATATTATAAAAGTGATGCATGCTTGTTGGAGAAAATTTGGAGAGTACAGAAAATGCAAAGAAGAAAGTAAAAATCACCTGCAACTCTAGAAGAGCCATGGCGAACACCGTGGGGTGAGGAAGCCACCTCACCTGTGACGCCCAGGGCCAGCAGCACACCCACGGGAGGAACGAGCCGTTCCGAGCAGGGGGAACAGCAGTGGGAGGCGTGCTCGTGGTTAACCTTTTATTTTAGCCTCAGACAGAGTAAATGTACAGCTGACCAGGCCCTTGAACAACAGGGATTTAGGGACGCTGGCCCCTGGGCATCAAAAATCCATGTGTGACTTTTGACTCCCCCGAAACTTAACTACTAACGCCGACTGTTGACCGGAAACCTTACTGATAGCATAACAGTCCATTAACATGTATGTGGTCTGTTAAATGTATTTTATGCTATTCCAGGGGTGGGGAGTCTGTGGCTTTAAGACACATGTGGCCCTCCAGGCCCCCAAGTGTGGCCTCTCAACCAAATCCGGACGTCACAGAATAGATCCCTTCATTGTCCTGTAGAATCTGGATTCGGTCGAAAGGCCGCACTCCGGGGTCAGAGCGATCCTCGTACGCTAAGGTGAGCGCTATGGAACAGAAAACGTTATGGAGGAAATTATAAGGAAGAGGAAATCCGCGTCCTACTGGTTAAGCGGCAGTGGATCACCACACAGGCCTCCTCCTCGCCGTCTTCCTGCCGAGCAGGCCGGGGAGGAGGAGGAGGAGGGGGAGGAGGGGAGGGCTGGTCTTGCTGTCTCGGGGGTGGCAGATTTGGAAGAAAATCCGTGTAAGTGGCCCCGCGCGGCTCAGACCGAGATGTTCAAGGCCCAGCTGCACCTTCACCTGGTGTAGTCGCGGCCTGGATTCCGCGTTCTCTCCCGCGGACCACACTCATCTGCAGATGCAGCTTCTTTAAGGCGACGTGAGGCCCGTAGACATCGGACACAACCTAAATCCTGGGTTTTTCTAGAATTATATGAATGCTCACCACAATTGTTTCCAGCTGGCCCATCCATTACTAAGTCGAAACTTATTTTCAAGCAACTTACCAGTATCAATATTTCCTAAAACGTAAAGCTTCATTTTCATAGAATTAATAATTGCCTTTTGCACTTGGATTTCATTGGTTTATGTACTAGTTAATGACTCAGTTAAGTTATATACAGTCAGCCCCCGGGATCTACGGGTTCTGCATTCACAGATTCAAACAACCTCGAATCAAAAAGATTTGAGAAAAAAAAATACAATAATAAAAATGATACAAATAAAAAACCAACACGGTGTGATAACTGTTTATGTGGCATTCACATTGTGTCAGGCACTGTAAGTGACCTGGAGAGGATGTGTAGGTGACATGCAAATCCGCGCCATCTTGTACGAGAGCTATGGGCATCCAAGGATGTCAGTGTCTGGGGGGTCCTGCCACCAAGGCCCGTTGGATTCCAAGGGACGACTGTAGTTGTAACTCTAAGTGCAGAGGCATTTGCAGACGTGTGTACCGCCGACCTCGGCAGGCAGACACAGGCGGGCGCAGGTGCCAGGTGTGAGTGGTCAGCTGGGTGTGGGCTCTGGTGGGGACATCTGCAGCTGGAGCGGAGTGCGCAGGTCGACGTGGCCAGCTGGCGACTTAAAGCCCAGGTTAGGGAGGTCGGAGAGGTGGGGTCGGTTAGGAGATCTGCTATCTGCGGCCTTCCAGCCGTTGTTTGCATGCTTGTAGATACAGGCGTACGGAACGGGACCCTGTTACAGGCCAGTTTGTAGCCCGACTTTTCTACTATAGTACATGCTCGCGATTATCGTGCTGTGATGGGCTGGGGGGACAGCAAGCCCCCCTCTCACCCCAGGCTCTGGGCTGGCCAAGAAGACAAGGCCGGTGACGAGGGCAGGTGTGGAGGCAGGGACAGGGCTGGTCAGGGGACCGAGCGCAGAGGCCCTGAGCGCAGGAGCCGGGGTTCCTGTGTGGGGCAGGCAATGCTGGACGCTGGAGCCCTAGGTGAGGATGGTCCCCGCGCCATGTGCTGTCCCAGACAGTGGGATGGCCAGCCCTGTCTCCACGGCTGGCCCAAGGGATCAGAAGGAGCCCTCGGTGGTCTTCGCTTTGGAAATTCTGCTCTGACCACTGTCTGTGACGGTGATTCTTGCTCATTGGCAAAATAAAATCCACTCTAGAAAAATCCCCAGGATCTGGTGCTTTCCGCACTGGCGGGGGATTTCAGCGGCGCGGGAACGCGGCCTGTCCTGCTTTGGCGCTATCCCAGTTGCCGGTGTTGACAGTGTTGTTTGGGTGCCAAGCGGTTCCTCACAACCATCCTTACCACCCGGTTCACTGACTCGGGTATGCACGGGGCCCTGGGTCTGGGAGGTCCCCGGAGACCGCCTCATTCGTCAAGGGGCAGGACATGGCCCGAGTGGGGTATGAACAGCCTCCACCCAGCCCTGGACCCAGCACACGCGTCCACCTCCCCATCTATCCGCCCGCCCTCCATCCACCTTCCATCTGTTTCCTGGAAGGGTCTGTTTCCAAGGAAGGGTCTTTCCACCCTTCCTTGCATCTGATGCCCCCTCTCTCCTCCTCCCTCCCTCCTTTCCACCCAGAAGGCACTTGCCGAGCCCCTGCTGTGTACCAGGCCGCATCAGACCCTCGGGCCACCAAGGGGACTCTGGCCCAGCCTTGGCCTCAGTTTGCTCCCTTCTAGTAGGAGAGACAGACCGGGAGGTGTGGACTTTCCCTGCAGGTGATGGCTGCCCAGGTGCTGTGGAGCCCAGAGGAGGGGTGCCAGGCCCAGGTTCAGGTGAGTAGGGACCTGGGACACCTTACCCCCAGCTGGCAGGGAGGAGGAGCAGGCGTTGGAGGGTGGCAGGGGTGGAACCGTCAGCCCCTCTACAGGGCAGGCATTGAGGACCAGAGGGGCCAACCGCTTCCACCCCGGCCACCCTCCGACGCCTGCCATCCTGTGTCCTCTGCTGTCCCAGGGCCCACAGCTTCCACGTGACAATAGTCATCCTCCTCCCCTTGGGCTCTTCCTGGCTGTGCCAGTTTCTCAGCCTTTGCTTGTTTTCGACGCCCTGGGCAGTTTTAGGAGAACTGTCAGGAATTTTGCAAAATGTCCCTTGGAAGGGGTTTGTCTGGTGTTGATCTCATGACTGGACGGGGGCTACCAGGCCTGGGAGGAAGAGCACAGAGGGAAGCACCCTCCTCGTGACACCTGGCTAAGGGTACCTGAAGTCAACCTGCCTTGTCACTGTGGTGTTGACTTTGATCACCTGACTTTCTGTCCTGTGGTCCCATTTTTACTGACGAAGAAAGGGCGGCTCACAGAGGTGACACACCCGCATGGGGTGGCAAGGGCCTTGCCTCCTGTGTGCGTGCAGGCCTGGGGTGGCCACCGCTCCACTGGCACCTGCATGGCCTTGTCACTGGGGCCCTTTGGGATTGAGCTTCCCAGCCTGGTGCTGGGGTTTCAGGCCCCCTGGGGTGTCAACCAGCCCTAGTCACAGCAACCACCTATAGAGGCAGGTGCTTCTGCACGGCTGTTGCTGCCTGTGCCCTCTTGGGGGAAGGAAGTGGCTTTCCAGTGGCCTCCCTCCCTCAGGGCCCCCACCCCCATCACACGACAGAGTCCTGCTGTCTGCAGGCAAGCCCAGCCCCTAGCAGTGAGGTCATTATTATTGATGGGATGGCCGTGTTGCCCGGTGGTGTTTGCACACAAAGGCCCCGCTCTGGGGCTGGGCCATGCGGCCCGTCATTCCAGCACATTCCTGCGGCCCGCAGCCCAGCCCCGGACAATAGCTCGCCCTCTCTCCTTTGCTGGGCGGCCTCTGTGAACAGAGCTCTGTTGACAGCCGGGGCTGCTCTCACTCCCGAAGAATTCCAAAAATGGAACAATGTACGCCTGGCCTGGGACTCTCCAGCAGCTGCCCGGAGCAGGGCCCGGAAGCCCGTGGTCTGGGGCTGCCTTTGTAGCTGTCCGTTTGGCTGGCATTTCAATGGAAACCTGGGGCAGGCTGGGGTGGGGGCCGAGAGAGGAGAGGAAACAGGGAACACCCAAATTGCCCGGGCGACAAGCCAGCCTCCCTCTGGCCACACAGTCCCTGTGGTGAGGACACTGCGAGCCTGAGGTCAAGCAGGTGGTGCTGGCCGCATCTATGCAGGCACTGACTGGGGTCCAAGGCCTGGAGTCGCTCCCCAGCTCTGAGATTGGCCCCTGCAGCAGACGAGGAAGCGAGGGCCATCACGGGGGAGGGGCATGGGACCCAGGACTCTGGTTCCTGCCCAGGGCTGGGCCACTGCTTCCCCCGAAAGAACTCCTGTCCTCAGCCAGGCGGGGACCACCTGCCCCTCAGGACAGCTCTACCACGTCACAGCCGCAGGGACACCCTCAGCCCGCTACAGTCCAGAGGACGGCCACACCTGGAAGTCCACGTCCACTGTCCCAGGGCTTCTCCACTCAGCACCGTGGCCGGATGATTCTTTGTTGTGGGGCTGTCCTGTGCCCCGTAGGACATTCAGCAGCACCGGCCTCTGCCTTCTAGATGCCAGTAGCAGCCCCCTCCATCCCCACCCAGTGTGACAACCAAGGCATTGCCAAGCGTGGCCCGGGGGCACCAGATTACCCTATTTGAGCCTGCGGTGGTTTTGACCACGGTCGTAAATTCCCTGACACTCTGCTTAGCACGGCACGAGGTCTGTGTCCTCTCTCCTTGCTTCAGCCTAATTTAGCCACTGAAGGATGGTGAGGGTGAGGCTGTGTGATTTCCCAGGTGGGGCCATAAGAGGCCATGAGGTGTCCACATTAGTTGCTCGCTCTCACAGTCCTGAGATGCCACATGCAAAGTCTGACTCCCTGGACAGCCTTGCTGTGAGCAACTCCAAGCCACGCCGAGAGGCCACGTGCCGGTGTCCCTGTCTGCAGTCCTGGCTGAGCCCTGCCTTCACATTACCTCAGCCAGGCACTGGGGTGTGAGTGAACAGGCTCACGACGGCGGGTTCCCTGCCCAGCTGGTCTTGCCCGGCCTCGGGAATGCCGCGGCCACCCGGACTCGAGCGAGCTTGCTCCACGTTGTCAAAGCCTGGGGCAGGGGGAGGGCAAGGCCCCAGGTCTGCTGCCACCAGCACCGTCACCCTGGCTGCTCCTGCTACCACTCCTGCCTCCCCTTTCTTCCATGAGCGCCCGTCATGCCCAGGAGGCCCTCAAGGCCAGGTCCCCATGCCAATTGGCAGGTGCAGAGAGGAGAGGACAGGGGTACAGGGGCTGGACTTGAGCCCACAACCTTTGTACCTCAGTTTCCTTGGTGGACATTTGGGCCCCAGGATCAGCAAGGCCATGGGTTCATGCAGGATGTCCCTGGAACCCCAGGAACTCCAGGGAAGATGAGGCTAGAGCAGCCCTGGGGAAGTTGCCTGGTGGCTGCAGAACATCTGGCCAGATGGGCTTTGGAAACACCCAAGTGTCACCAGAACCTCAGAGGCTGCCTTAGCAGGTGGAGAGATGTGCAGAGCCCAGCTGGCCCCAAGTGGGCCTGCAAATTCTGCAGGGGACAAGGACATACTAACTCTCCTGTGTGTGCATGTGCGTGTGTGTGAGCATCTAGGCAGGGCTGGCGGGGGAGGGCAGCGTCTCCCACCTTCTGGGCTCTGCGACAGGCTTCTGGGGGCATCTCTGTCCTTGCCCTCCTCGCCTGGACCCCTCATCCTGGTGTGTGGCTTCCAGCCCCAGGGGGCATAGCAAATCCCACATGGACACAGTAACATGCTGGAGAATCTTTGCAGAAGCGCCACAGGTTGGGTAAAACCTTCCCCCAGCAGGTCTCCCAAGGTTCTAGCCCTTTGGTTCCTGTCCACGGTGTCTGGCTGGAGAGCTGGGGACGGGGGGAGCCCTGCCACACTCCGTGTGACTCTTCCAGGAGTGCAGGACCGCAGTGGACAGCTGTGCCCACCCACAGTCTCAGCTCCCTGGGCTCCCACGGATGCCCAGACTTGGGGGGCTCGTTGCTATTTTGCTCTGCGTGGGCTCCCACCTGCCCAGGGTCACCCGTGATTCAACAGGGCACTTGAGCCGCGGACTGTGGCTTCTCTGCCAGGACTGTTCCTCTGTCACTGCAGGTTGGAGGCATTTTGAGGGGCCCATTTCCACATCAGGGCCAGTCCCCCTGGTAGCTGCGGGAAGCCCCGGGCTTTGCCCTGAAAGCCCAGGTTGCGGTCAAGGTCGTTCCATTCCGGGCTGGTCCTGAGCTCCACAGCCTGCTGGCCCTCATCTTCTCAGTGGGGGGTGGGCTGGCCAGGCCACACCAGGGAGGAGCACGGGTGAAGCAGCCGGATGGCGTCGCCGCAGGAAGAACAATCGGACGATGACAATCGAAGGAAGGTGAAAGATCTTGTCCCAGCGCTTCCTGTGTTTGTGCGTGGTGGACTCAGATGGGCACTGATAATGCTGCCAAGAGGTGGCCCTGCAGCAGGCGAGGTGGCCACCAGGCCACACCAGGGCTGAGCCACCTCCTGCTCCCCCTCCCCCATGTGGAGCCGGGGTCAGAGGCGGAGTCTGTGGGCTCCGGGAGTGGCCTAGGACACCTGAAGTCCTGGGGTGGGGAGAGGGACAGGGATGAAAGGTCCTCACTCCCTGCCCAGGGCTGCCCATCGAGGGCCAGTACACAGGTGACAACAGCTGGAGAGCTGTGCTCGCTGCAGCAGGGGTGGGAGGGCTGGGTGCACAGCAGCCCGAAGTCCCAGGACACAGGGGTCCCCCGTCTTCTCCCAGGGCAAATAGCTCCAACCACATCCCTGTGGGGTTTCCCTGGACCTCGCTGAGGAGGGGGAGGTGTCAGGGAGGGGCTCCGTGGGGTGTCCTGAGTTGCCCTGTGCTCCCCTGCTGCTGGACTGCTCACCTTCTAGAAAGCTCTTCTCCTGCTGCCCTGGGAGTCCTGGGGCCACCTGGCTCCTTTGCACCAACTCCCACTGGTGGCTGCAGTGCACCCTCCATGCGCCACCAGGACAGGGCTGAGCTGGGTTTCGGTGGCTTTATTCACAATCGCCAAAACTCGGAAGCAACCCAGTGTCCTTCCGTGGACGAGTGATGAATAAACCGTTGACTCTCCCAGCAGTGGAATATTACTCAGCACTGAAAAGAAGGGAGCTTTAGAGCCGAGGAAGGTTTTAGAGCCAAGGAAGAACTGGATGTAAGGCCGTGGGGAGACGTGGAGGAAACAAACACACATGGCTAAGTGAAAGAAGCCAGTTGGAAAAGGGGACACATTGCACGTCCAGCTCTGTGGCATCGTGGACAAGGTGGACCTGCGGAGACGGAGGGAGGATTGGTGTGAACGTGGTCGCCAAGGGCTGATGGGTGGAGGGAGGTGTAGGTGGAGCACAGAGGATGTTGGGGACAGTGGGACTTTTCAGTGTGACACTGTAACGGGTCATGGGCCATTATTCACCTGTCCAAACCCACGACACGTATGCCCCCAAGAGTGAGCCCTGACTAAACTCTGGGCTTCAGTTAGTGATAACGTGTCACGCTCGGTTCATCAGTTGAGACAAAGGTGCCAAGTCTGTGCGATATTGACAATGGAGCGCCGTGTCTGGCGTGGTGTAGGAGCTCTGCACCTTCTGCCCAATTTTGCAGTGAACTCAAACTGCTCTAAGAAATGGTTTATTAATTTTATTTTCTAAAAAGTGAATCTGAGCGCGCCGCGTGCCGGCTTTGCACCCCAGACGGATTCTGTCCCTGACTACAGTGTTCCTCAGACCCGACTGGGAGTAGACGCTCTGGAGAGAAGATTTCTGTGGGATTCCGGTGTTTGCGAAAATAGCTTTTATTCTGCTGTTATGGAAATAGTGCAAATGCAAAGTTAGGACAAGCCCCCGCGCTGACCGCTCAGACACAGCCCTAGAACCAAAACGAGTTGAAATGACGAGTCACACGCACGGCTGCGAATAGCAAGGCTGTGCCCGCTGAGGACACCAGCGTGGTCAGCGACCTTCCGAGGGACCTGAGCTGCTGTCTGCCAGGCGAGGGCCCGGCTGCTGGGCGCAGGGATCCTGTGCTCCCACCTGCCACAACTTTTTCGGCAACGGGGGACCTTCGCTGAGTTGCCACGTCACCGGGCCTCCCTGGGCGGCCCCACCTTTCACCCGAGGCTCTGCTCCTGTCTCCGTCCACAGCCCCCGGGTTCAAGGAGGGCGTCTCAGCGTGGACGTGCAGGTCGGCACACCCTCCTCGACCCCAGTGCAGGTCCCTGTGCTGTGGTGACACGGCGCCAGGATCGCTGTGGCTTCCAGCAAAACACACTTGTCCTCTCCCAGTCCTGGAGGGCAGAAGTCTGACATGGGTCCCACGGGGCTAACATGGGGGTGTCAACAGGGCTGGTTCCTTCGGGCTACGAGGAGAACCGGTTTCCTTGCCATTTCCAGCTCCCAGAAGCGACCGGTGTTCCTGCGTCTCGAAGCACAGCGCAGCCCCAACCTCCGCCTCCGTCCTCACAGCTCCTCTGACGCTGCCCTCCTGCCGCCTCCTCCAGCCGGAGCCACTTCAGACTCCCGCGGGCCCACCCGGACAGCCCGGATTGCCTCCCACCTCAAGGTCCTAACTGAGGGCCAGCCCAGCATGCGGGTGCTGGGGTGAGAGAGATGCCTCCAGAGAGTCCACGTCCATGGTGGGGAGACACGGGGACGGTCCTGGCTGCACTGACCGCGCACCTAGTGCATCCCGAGCACTTCATAGGCATTACTTTATACTCCCAGCGCATCCTGCAGACACCGACTCAGGCATCCTCTCCTCCGTGCTGCGTCCCTGACCCCCACCCTCCCACCTTGAGCCACTGACCGAGCCTTCGGACCCTGCTAGCTGCCTTTGTCCGCCTTTCACATCAACCCTCCCCAGGACAGGCCACCTTCTCAGGCTCCTCACTCGTCTCTCCCGCCAAACTGGGGGCTCCTGGAGGTCAAGGTCCGGGGTCTTCGATGTCTTCATGTCTCAAGCAGCTGGCGCACAGCAGGTGCTCAGAAAACGCAGATAAAAAGATGGCTGGCCGGCTGGCCGGCTGCATAATGAGAGGATGAATGAATGAATTCCAGAGGGAGGCCCCTCTCGGGCAGAGGCACAGGAGTACGCGGAGAGGCGGGAGCCAGGGGCAGGGGGAGGCGCCTCCCTCTGAGCCCGAGGGGGCTGCACAGTCTGAAAAGGGAGGTGGGGACAAGGCAGTGTCACTGGCCACACTGCCTGGGAGCCTGCTGCGTCCCAAGGCTCACGCAAGCATCCATCCTTGGATTCTCCCAGCGACCCCGTGAGCTGGGGGCTCCAGGCTCCCACGGAGCCCAGGGTGCTGCGCTAGTAAGTGGTAGACTCGGGCTTCAGCGGGAATGGCCACTACAGGCCTCAAAGGCCTGGCTGAGGTGTCCGGACTCTGTCCTGCAGGCTGCACTCTCAGGGCCCACAGGTGCCACCCTGCCTTGGGAAGCAGCTTTCCAGCTGGCTTCAGGGACCCTACCTCACCTGCATCCGGGCTCTCTCTCCTATCATCTGCTTCAATGATTCATTTGCTTCATGCTTCCAGATGTGTTTTCATCTGGGAGGAAACAAGGATTCATCAACTAAGTGTTTCTAGCTGCTGCAGGTACTGGGGAACCATGGAAGGTTTTAGAGCCAAGGAAGAACTGGATGTAAGGCTGTCGCTGCCAATCCTGGCAGGTTCTTAGCTTTTCAGTTTCTTCGTCTTCACTGAATACCAACCGTCGACTGTGTGCACCCTGTGTCCTGTCCCTTGGCAGGCCTGGCAGACTTAGAACCCTGCTTTCCAGAGAGCTCAGCCCTGGGACAAAAGGCCAGTGGGCAGAGCTGTCAGTGGGAACCTGAGTGACGGAGACTGAGGACTAGGGATAAAGTCCCCCCAATTTGCCCCCAGACATGTCCTGGTCGGGGTGGTGGAGGGGCAGCTTTGCTTCATCCACAGGGCCTAGACTGATCCCCAGGGAGCACCTACGAGGGGCTCTGCAGCCGGAGCTCCAGGCTCCCTTGTGACCCATGCAGGGGCGAGCCTTCCCTCGGAGCTGCCAGGGTGCAGGAGCCAGCCCGTGCCTGCACGGCCCTGCTGGGTCACCTGGAAACCGCACCCCCACCCCGGGGCTGGAGCCACTCCTGCTCACCCAGCCTGGCCCTGGAAGCTCACCCTCGTCGCCTGCTGAGTGTCTGGCCAGGGGCTGAGTGGGCCCTGGTGGGAGGCCCACACCAGCCTGCCGCCTGCCAGGAGGCCTGGCCATTAGGGCCGTCCTGGTGGACAGCCACCCTCCCTCCTGAGCAGGGCCACTCTGGAGGAGTGGCCACAGAAACCCGATGCCTTTAATTGTACCTTTTTGATTTTGCAAGTAAGACTTGCCCCTGGCCCCGAGGGGGAAGCCACGGTGTGTGGACGCCTCTCAGCCCTGGGCCTTCTGAGCTCCAGCTGCCTGGCGCATCGGAGTCCGCAGCCGCCTCTGCCTCCGCCTGCCCGCAGCTGGAGCACGTTCCCACTGCCGGAGGCTATTCCTGACGAGCTCAGCCTCAGGCTCCAGGGCTAAAAATACCCTGGGAGTGCTGTGGGAAAGCTGCCCCGGCTATTTCAGTGGTTTGGAGGCTTAGGGTCCCGGCGTGCGCTGCCCGGGAAGAGGGCACTGCCCAGGTCCCCTCTCAGGCCTTGGTGGAGCCCTTCTGTCCACATCGGGGGTCCACAGTGCCCAACTGCAGTGGCCTTCGGTGTCCAGGAAGGTTGGAAGACCCCAAGGGGTGCTGAACTCTGTCATTTCAGTTTGGGGGACACTGGCTCCCAGAGGGGAAGTGAGTTCCCCGAGGTCATGGCAGGGTCCGTGATGAGGAGACTCCTGGGCTGCCCCCCTGTCTGTGGGAGGCCCGGTCCCACTCTCCTCCCGCCGAGGGGTGTTTGGAGGCTGCACTGCGGCACGGAGGCTCCAGGTGGGCTTAGCCCGGGCCCAGCTTCTGGCTGCACCGATGTTCCCGCGCACTGTCCTCCCTTCATGTCACATGGTTGCCCACAGTATGGGGGTGGCGGGCAGGCGGTGGCCCTGTGGTGGGACGTCAAGGCTGTGAGCTGTGAGGGCCAAGGCTGGGCAGGAGGCGTGTGAGGTCTGGCCTTGCTGAGCGGGGGCATCGCTCTTGTGCCCCTGGGTGCCCTTGTCATGCCCGCTCCCCATGCCCAGGGCCCCTCTGCCACGCCGGTGACTGATGGGCATTGTGTTCCCAGCCCGAGGCCATCACTGCTGGGCGGCCACTGCGGGTTTGCACCCGTTAGCTGTGTGTCCCCAGCGACGGAGCCTGATGTGGAGGACGATGATCGCCCCCGACAGGCCGCACAACGTGCCATTGTGTCGGGCCTGCCCCGGCTGGTCCCGAACCGCCTCTGCCTGGTGAGACTTCTGCGAGGCTGGACAAAGGCCCCTTCTCTGTGCCCTCCTGATGCCCCCAGAGAGCCTGATGCCCACCTCGGGGGCTGAGGGAAGCAGCTGGGGGCTAGAGGTGGCCTGGCCAGCTTCCCGACACAGACCACTGCAGCCCCTAGCCCAGACTGGGAAATCGAGGCGGCTCCGTTGCCCACTAGAGGGGACCTGGCTGGGCCGGTCGAGGCCTGCACCGCTCGCTGTGTTTGCAGAGCAGGGGCCAGGAGGCCGGAGACCCTCTGCTGCTTCTGGGCTGTGGCTGGAGTCGGGGCCGAAAGGCCTGGGGTCTCAGGCAAATCCCTCCATTCCTGTGGCTCAGTCTCCTTGTCTGCCCAGTGGTGATTTCGAAGGTGCCCTCACCTTGACCCTCATAGGGACCCGGGAGGACAAGGGACACAGAGGCTTCACACGGACACCATGCAGCCCCTTCCCGAGGATGAACCTGAGGCCAAGCCAAGCCGCCCTCTGCCCGTACGTGGGCCTCGAAACATCACCTCCCGTTTCACAGCGAGGAACGGGGCACAGGCAGGGGAGTGGCGTGGCAGAGGGCAGTGGCAGACTTGAGGCTTCCATCTTCATGCCTGTGGGTGACTTTTCTGATGCCCTTCATGGCCGCGTCCTCCTGCCCTGGCCACGGCTCCGGGAGCCCCTGGGGCCCTCTCTCCTCCCAGCCTGTGCTCCCCTCTTCCCCCCTTCCTCTTCTCTGCCAGCTCCAAGCGCCGCACCCAAGCCTCTGGGAGGCGGCTCGGCCTCCAGCATTCCTGCCCTGTTTTCGTTTAAGAGACACCCCCAAAATACCCAGCCTGCGGGAGGTGGTGTCCGCCCCAGGCCCCCTGGGAATGCACTTGAAAGCTCTGGCTGGGCCGCGGCTGGCGGGAGCCCGGAGTGTAGAGGTGGCAGAGTGGGAAAGTGCCCAGGACCCCCCAGTGTGGCTTTTCGGGTTACTGAAAAGGAGGAGGCAGGGCAGCTCCGGGCCAGGAGGGGACCTCAGGAATGTGGCAGCTCTGAGATGACATCCACATTTTCCTGCCTGTCTGGATCCCAGCGTGGGGACAGTGAGGCAGGGCTGGGGGATGGGCTTGCCTGGGCTCCTGGGCTGGCTGGAGTTGGAAGCTGGGCCATCAAGCCCCAGGCCTGACATCTGTCGCGCAGGGCTGCGGAGCTCCTCAGGTGGCTGGACATCCCTGAAGGTGACCTGGGCCTGAGAGCAGGCCCTACGACTGTCCCCACAGGCTATCCCCTTCCACCTCATCTACAGTCTCCAAGCAGATGACAGACACCTCCCTCAGGAAGCCTTCCCAGGATGGCCTGGGGAAGGGCAGGTGCTCCTCTGGGCTCCCAGGCCGCATGTCCCCACTGTGGTCTCCGAGTGCTCATCAGCCTGGGAGACCCTCCCGGCATGAGTGCGGCTTTCCTGTGCCATCACCTGGGTCCAGAACCATGGGCCAAGCTGGGGTAGCACTGCAGGAGATGCCCCCGGTGCCCCACAGTGAGCCCAACACGTGGTGCTGGGATGTTCTGAGTGGGGTGCCGTCACCCACGTCACCGGAGTCACTGGGGATGCTGACCATAGCACAGACCCCAGGCCCTGGCACCGGGGCTGAAGCGACTCAATCATTACCAAGGTAACTACATAACTGGGGT
Organism: Lepilemur ruficaudatus; assembly: GCA_963574885.1. Classification (NCBI taxonomy): domain Eukaryota; kingdom Metazoa; phylum Chordata; class Mammalia; order Primates; family Lepilemuridae; genus Lepilemur; species Lepilemur ruficaudatus. The sequence goes on from CAUYRT010098464.1 coordinate 41,335, forward strand.
AAGAGCCTGGGCCTTGGCCTGGGAGGTCCCCGGCTATGTCACTCCAGGCAGAGCTCTGGTCTCTCTGTGCCTCAGTTTCTGCGTATGTCATATGGGAAGACCATGGCTTACCTGCCTGCTCTTGTAGCTAAGAAAGGGCCCCTTTGAGAGGCCCTGATGCCTCGGGGACCCCAAGCAGCACCACCTGATGCAGGAGTGCCAGGACCTCCAGGGGAGAGGCCCACTCCACACCTGCCACGGGCACCGCGGAGGCTGTAGAAGGGGCTGCTGCCGCCCCTGCCGCTGCAGGCTGGTTCAGGAGGCAGAGTGGCAGCGGAAGGCCCCAGAGGGAAGCCCGCTGGCCCCGTGTCCTGCTCATGGATGCCGTCCTTGCCTCCTGACCTCAAATATTGGCTCAGGCAGGCAGAGGGGTCAGCGGTGCTGGCCGGGCAGCAGGCGCCGGCCAGTCTGCTGTCGCGTCACCGGGTGGGGGTGCCCTCCCGGGCCAGCCCCACCCCTGTGCTCCCCTGGTGAAGCAGGGACACCTCTGCCGCAGGCCGGAGTCCGCTGTGACACCTGCCCCCCGGCCCACAGCCCCCGAGGCTCCCACTGCATGGAAGGGACAGCACTGCTGCTCCTGGGCAGGACCTGGGCGCGGGGTGGAGCCTGCCCCAGCTCTCCTGGTGTCCGGGACAAAATATTTGTCGAACGAGTGTTGTTCGAGTCCAGCCGAGTGGGCGGCGCCACCAGCCCTGACTCCAAGAGCTCCTGAGTCCTCAGCCTATTCATTCTCTCACCCGGCCCATCTCGACTGTAGGGACAGGGGACCTTGGAACCTCATCTAATTCCTGGCCCCGTCACGTTTCATGTGCTCTTGAGAGAGTCCCTTTGCCCTTCTGACCCTCTGTTTCCTCATCTGTGGCCTGGGCCCCGTGTCACCTACTTGATGGCAGGTCAAGTAAGATACCGTGTGTAAAGAGCCCGGCCCAGAGGCCCTGCTCACGCTTCTGCCCTGCATTCGGTGCCCAGCTTGGAACAAGGTGGGGGGAGGTAGGGGCTCAGGGGTGGGGGCACACCCCCTTTTCTCAAGGAACCGGTCGCAGTACAGACCCCGGGCTGGTCAGCCGTAGGACAGAAGACCCAGACACGCACACTGGCAGATTCTTTGCACTCAGAACGAAGGAGCCAGGGCTGCCTCTGGTGCTACGGGCAGCTTCAGGGAGGAGGTGACCTGCAGGTGGCCATGAGTGCAGGATTTGACCCAGCAGGCTGAGGACTGAGAAAAGCACAGACTGAAGAGGGCGGCCCCAGGAACCAGGGGACCCGGCTCTCAGCCACCCACCTCCAGCAGCCGGTTGGGCCCGTGTGGCAGAGTGCTGTCTGCAGGGCAGAATTGGAGAAGTGCCCACTTTTCTTTCCAGAAACTGCCAGGCCTTTTCTATTGCCCGAGACCCTCCCATGCCCACTGGAGTTCCTCAAAGCTGCTCCCCAGTGAGGAGGCCTTTATGAAAATGTCTTTAGGACTATTCCCGGGAGGCGGGCAGCCCCCTGAAGTCGGCAGCATCTCAGGCTTCAGTGGGGACAGCAGGTCTGATCATCCTTTGGTCTGTGGATTTGCTAAACATGGCTTTATGGTTCATTCATTCATTCGTTCACTCATCACTCGACAAGGCTGCCCAGGGAGCACAACCCTTCTGAAAGTGGACAAGAAGTCAGCGTGAGGTTCTGGACCCAAGGCAGGGGTGCAGCCGTGGGGGCAAACGGAAGTCTGGCCCTTGCGCCAGTCCTATGTGCACCCGCGCTGGAGCCTGGGGCCATTCCTTTCTTCTCGGAGACTCAAGTCCCTGTCACCAGGCTTCAGGACAGTGACTCTTCTGAGGGGCCGTGCCCGGGCCGTGCCTGGCTCTTGGCTGAGCGAGACGGCTCCATTTCGAGACTTTGCTCTCTCCCTCAAAGGCTGCAGAACACAGGACTGGGGAGTCAGGTGGCACCCTGGGAGGACCCTGGCTTCCCCAGAGCCAAAACAGGGCTCGTGGCGAGCCCATAGGTCCCCAGTGTCCCTTCGCTTTGGCATTGAGAAACTGAGGCCCAGAGAGAGAGAGAGAGAGACCCGTGTGGGCTCGCCGGGCGCATCATGCATCACCCGGAACCCCAGCCCGCCCGCCCCCATGGGGCCCTGGGCTTGGCTGCCCAGACAAAGGCTCTTCTTTGAAGTGCTCAGGCAGAGCCCCTGGTTTCCGGCCCCAGCCCACCGGGAGGCACCCGCCCTGGCAGCTGTCTTCGTTTGCTGCCCCGCCGGCCAGGCCGCCCCGGCCCTGGTTTACTGTCGGCTTCCTTGCCAGAAATACGCCTGAACAAATGCGTAAACAAGTGGAACAATGGCGGACCCTCACGCTTGGATCTCTCCTAATACGCGTAGGGTGGGGTGCGGCTGCGGCTGCCTGCTGAGCGCCTCGCCGGGCTTGAGCCGGGCAAAGGCCCCTCCAGACCCGGGGCTGAGCATGCGGCTCTGCCCTTCCTCCTGGGCCCGCAGGTCCCAGGACCTCCTCCTGAACCCCTCTGCTCACGGGGGCTCGGTCTGCCTCTTGCCCCAAGGAGTTCTCCTCTCTTGCCCCGGGGTGCCGGTTGCACTTGGGCTTGGCTCCTCTCCATGGGGTGGCACTTGTCACAGGGCAGGAGCTCCAGTGTCTGTCCAGGCCACCAGCCTCGGAATTCTCTGGAGGCTGCACATGCCCCTCTGTGTAGACCCCACGGCCTGAACAGGCCGGGCTCGGGGAAGGCCCTTTGCCATGGTGAGCTGTGTCAGCCTGGACTGTTAGAGAAGCCCTCTTGGGTGACCACTGGGTGCACGGGGTTGGGGGCAGCTTTGGACTCTCTCACCTAGGAGAGCAGAGGAAGTTAGCTGCACTCTGGACCTTCCAGCGCCCCCACCACTTGCCTGGACCACACTCAGATGTCCTAGGGTGTGACCTCAGCTTCTCGTGGAAGCCCCCTGAACTGAGTGGGGGGCGTCACAAGCCCCATCCTAAATGGCAGCACAGTGTGAATGGCCGGATCCTGGAGCTGACGTGCAATGTGGCATTGGGTGCGTGACACAGCCTGCTGGTGACTCAATTTCCCCATCTGTAAAATGGGAATCTAATAATCCTGGTGGCCTCCACAATTGCTCTGAGGACTGAAGGAAGTGAGGCTGGAAAGGGGGCTGGGGCAGTGCTCAGTGCAGACAACGGGCCGTACATGTGTCTATGGTGTCGCCAACACGGCCGCCTCAGCCCCACGCCCAGTACACGGCAGGTGCTCAGCTCACAGCACCTCACAGCTTGGCACCCCATGACCTCTCCAAGCCTCCTCTGCACATTGGGGTCAGGGGCCCTGCCTGTGGGGCTGCCCAGCATTCTTCCGAGGCGCTGCTTCACACACAGGTGCTAGAAGTCACTGTGGTGACCTGCACACTTGGGTTGGTGATTCACGGTGGGAACGGGGTGAGGAGTCAGGGTGAGGGCTGAATACCCTTTCTGACTGTTTCACAGTGAAGCAGGTTTGGGGTGCAGACTTTGCCTCAGCTCAATCTGGAGGGTAGGAATGTTGGGTGGAGAAAAGCTCTCAGAGGACGTCTCAATTTTCCCAAGATTCAGCAATTCAGAGAAGAGGAAACAAAGGGTCTAAGAGGAGCCCTGCAGTACTGTCTGATGGACTTTTTTCCCCGGCAGGCCAAGGGGATGACAGCATTGACTCTGGCTGGGGTTCTGGGTGCCCGTGAGGTCCCCAGCCGCACCCCCAGGGGGCCTGAGCCACTCTCCAGGCCAGCACGGGCCCTTGGGAACTGTCCCTGGGAAGCCGGCGGGGTCCTGGGATGTACTCGGGGTCAGGCCTGCGGAAGAGCCCCAGCCAGCGGTGGGAACCGGCTGCTGGCTCCAGCCTGGGCTCGCTGTGTGGCCCAGGCACACCATGTCACCTTCCCGTCCCCTTGCCTGCCTGCTCCCCTCCCCTGCCCGCACCTGGGAGAGAGCCAAGGCCAAGGCAGCCTGGGGACGCCCCTTTGTGCGGGCGTCCATGGCTGTCAGATAAAGCCGTGGATTCAGTGGCAAGTGGGGCATCCCGAGGGCTTCTCCAGCCAGGGAGGCCTTGCCCCGCCATCTCCTTTGCCTGGAGGGGACTGACGAGCTCAGTAACTGTTTACTGGGCTCCCCCCCCCCCGCCCATGTGCCGAGCTGACCCTCACAGCGGGGACTAGCCACAGGCTGTGCCCTGGACGCCAAGACAGCCACACCTAGAGCTCCGACCCAAGGGAGAGCGGGCAGCTCAGAAACTCAGGAGAAGGTGGGGCCTTCCCAGCCAGGGGATCTGGGGAGGCTTCCCGGGAGACGTGGCTTCCCAGCAGGCCCCATGGGCTGGGAAGATGCGCACCTGCTGGGCGGGCACCAAGCGTGGCTGGCTGGGGAAGGCTCGGGGGTGGCAGAGCCTGCCTGAGCTGGAGGGCGGGGCAGTGCCAGGGAAGGGCAGGTGCATGGCCGGTGCCGCGACTGCCAGACACGAGGGCAGCCGCCCAGACAGAGCAGCTGGCTCCTCCAGCACCTTCCTCTAGGCCCAGATGTGTGCCAGGGCCATTTCCCTGGTTGTGAAAATAGTATGGGCTTATTACGAAAACAATCGGGAGAGAGAAGAGCCCAAGCCGGGGCACCTCGCGCAATCCTGCAGGAGAGCCGCGCAGCGCTTGAGGCAGTGCCCTCTGCTTCCCTCCATCCTCCCGTATGTGCACGCCCCTTGTTTGCCTTTGAAAAGTCATACTACTGTATTGCTTTGTAACTTTGTGTTTTCACATAAGAACCTGTTATGATATCTTGCCAGCTGATTGCTGCTTTTAAAAAAGTATTCCTTTTTGAAATATTCGAGTGTATCCATCTGGGAAGGGAAGATTCCTCCCAGCCCAAAGCAGGGGAGTGAGTGGGAGAGAGGGAGCAGGCAGTGGGGTGGAGGGGCTGAGCCCCCCGGGGTGGCTGCTCCCATGCAGCCGGCAGGAGGGAGGACCAGCCAGCAACTTTCCAACCTGCACTCCTTTGCTGGGGCTGTTCCTTCTTCTGGTGTCACCATTCCGCACAGCCGGCTCCTGTCGTCTGGGAGGCTTGATTTTTCTGATCACTCTCTCCACGGGGCGTCCCTCCCTGACATCCCACCTCACCCCCGTCTGCTGTCTACAGGGCAGTTGCACGACATGTAACCTTGTTATTCATCAGAACCTCTTCCTTATCTCATCCCTGCTGTGGTCACCTGAGGCCACAGGCTCAGAAGGGCCCTGCACTTGGTCTGACGCTCTGGTTGTTCTAGAACACAGGTCTCGCGTTTTCATTTTGCACAGGGCTCCACGAAGGATGTAGCTGCCCTCCTGGTCTCACATCCTGCCTGATAAGGCTCTGGGCAGCTTGCAGGGGCTGGGGAGGGAGCCTCCCACCCTGGGCTGCCAAGACAGGGGACTGTTCCTCTCCTGAGCCCTGTTGCATCGGCGGGGTGCTGGGGTGAGGCTGGCCGCCAGTCTCTCTGTCCCACCGCACATGTCAGGTGAGGGCAGGGCTGGGCTCTTCTCCCCTTGTGCCCTGATTCCCAGACACACGAGTGTGAGTTGAGTCAGTGTGACCCTCTCCTGGTACAGGGTACATTGTGGTCCTGGAGATTTGGAGGATGGGCATCCAGTGGTGACAGCCTGTGGGGGCCCCTGCGCTGTCCCAGCCTCCTCTCCCTGGGATAGGACGACACTGCGTTTGGGGAAGGTGGGGTGTGGTAACCCCTGCATTCTGGAATCCATGTGCTTTTAATATGTCATGTGATCCTGGGCAGTCATTGAATATAAACTGAACAAATAATCTGTTGCAAAGCTCACCCGAAATAATGGACACAAAATGCATTATAAACTGTAAAGCGCTGTGACCATGTGAGCGAGCGTCCAGGACCTAGCGAGCCCCAGGCTACTGGGCTAGGTGTCAGACAAGATGGTGCAGAGGGCAATGTTTTGTCAAATCCAAAGGCCTTCACATGTCTATCCCATGATGTGGTCACGGCTATGGGTGCATGCAACATACCTGGGCCATCCTTGGTTCTTGAACACGGGCGGTGGGTCCCACAGTGCTGTGGGCGTGGCGTGAACTGAAGGAGGGCTTGTGAACCAGCTGCATTCAGGCTCATGAACCAGCTACACAGCCTCTGCAGATGCTCCTGAACCTTCCGGAGCCTCAGTTTCCCTCACCGCAGATGGGAGTGCGTGTGTCTGCTCTGCCCACCCTCCCCGGCAGGACTCTGGAGAGGCCCTGGGAACCTAAAACACTTGGCAAAGACCAAGACCCTCCCGGTGCGTCAAGAAGTCTCACTCGGCCCCCACAGCCACTCACAGGGATGCTCTTATTTCTCCAGAACATTCTTCAGGTGAGCTGGGAAGCCCACCAGATGGGTTCTCCCCGGAGCTCAGGCCTCCAGCGGGGGGACTGTCCGGCCCCCTCCTCTGCAGCCCGGCAGCCCTGCCTCGCAGGAGCCTCTGACGAGCCCACAACCACAGTGCGTCCCCAAGAAGCACACCCTGTGGCCTAATTTGAGAAAACAATGGGCCTCAATCCATATTAATGACCCTCGAGGGACCCGTTTGGCGCCTTTGTCTGCAGTGCGCAGGCTGCAATCAGCGGGGCTCCGGGGGCTCTGGCCTAATTTGGAGGGACAGGTTTTATCATCACCCTTGATTCGGGTGACCCAATCTGACAGGCCCACGACCCCCTGTATGGAGTGCCCACATCAGAGACGGACTTCTTCCCAGCGGCCCACCCTGGTGGGCTGGGGAAGGTGGAGGGGGAGGTGGTGGCCCTGGGGGAAGTTCGGGGTGAAGCGGAGGTCACAGCCAGACCTCCTGCTCGGATGGGCCTGCGTTCGCGGCCCCGGGAGAAGCAGGGTATTGATTAGATCAGTGGATGGTGCGCAGGCTGCTCCCCCAGGGGCACGCGCTCCCAGCCACCCACCAGCAAGCGTCTGCTGCCTGCCAGCCCCAGGGCCTGGGTGGGGACTCTGGGACAGGCTGGCTGCTCAGGAGGGGCCAGGCAAGAGCCGAGGAGCTGGCGCTGGGGACAGCCAGGCAGGGCCCAGCCACCTCCACCTCCCCAGGGATGGGGGCAGCAGAAGCATTTTGTCTGGCTCCCGCCTGAGGTCACTGAGACATGTTGCAGGTTCGGGCTGTGCCACCCTGACTGTACCATTTGAGCACCGATTGGGTGCCAGGCCCGTGCCAAACATCACTCAGTTAGGTCTTCCCTCGACCTTCAGAGGCCACGATCCCCACATTCTAGCTATGGGGACCCATGTGAGGTCGGGGGCCTGGTGAAGGCTGGCAGAGAAAACCCAGGGCCCAGGAACCTGTCCAGGCCCACGCGGAGCCCTCTGCGTGCTCTCCGGGGTTTGCCATGCGAGCCTGCTGGGTTCAGCCGGGCTTGCCCAAAAGCAGAGCCTGAGACAAGGGTTTGTGTCTGAGTGCTGGCTGTGGGCTGAATGCCTGTGTGTCCCTCCCCCAAATTCATATGTTGATGCCTTAACCCCCAAGATGGCGTTTGGAGATGGGGCCTTCGGGAAGTAATTCGGTCATGAGGTGGGGCCCACAATGGGATCGGTGCCCTTATAAGGAGAGACCCTAGAGAACCAGCTCTGTCCCTGCTCTGCCAGGTAAGGACACAGCGAGAAGCAGCTGTCTGCAAATAGGAAGCGGCCCTCAGACACGGCATCTGCCGGTTCCTGTATCGGACGCCAGCCTCCAGAAACCGATGCCGTTTCAGCAGTCGGAGCTGACCAAGACGGCACAGGTCTGGGGCCTGGCCAGGGAGGCAGGGGGAGGGGAGAGGGACTGGGGTCCCAGCGGCTGGGCCGGCTCAGGCTCTGGGTCCACTCGAGGCCTCTCAGCTCCCTGGGCCAGCACCCCAGGCACCTTCTCACAGTGTCAGCGGAAGCTTCGTGCAGGGACGTCTCAAACCTCTGCTCCTGGCTGGAGCCCAGCCTCCGTGGGCCAGGATGTGCGCTCTGCCAGCAGGTGCTCAAATGGTACAGCTCTGCCCTGGGGAGGACCTGCGAAGCTATGCGGCAGGGAGGCACGGATCTGAGGACAGTGAAGGACAGGGAGCCACAGTGTGATCTTCCACGGCATTCTCTGGGGTTTCTGGTTGCTTTCAGGGTGAACTCTGAACTCTGAACTCCTCGGCGAGGAGAGGGAGGCCTGGGTCTGGCTCTGCTCCCTCCTCCGCTGGCCACCCCCACGGCCCCCTCGCCCTGCTGTCCTGACACACAGTCCAGCCTGTCTCCTCCCGTGCACCCAGCTCACCCTTCCTGCCCGTGGGCCCCTCCTTCGTGGAGCCTTCCTGGACCCACTTCCACACCTGGGACCCTCGTGTCCTTGGAGCACCCTTTGCACCTTGCTCGGAGCCTTGCTCAGCTCTCCCTCCAGGGCTACCTTTCGGGCAGGTGTGCTCGTCCTGTCTACTGGAAGATGAGCCAACATGTCTGCTGGATCCCAGGGCGAGAAGGTAAGAGCATTAAATAACAATAAATAATAAATAAGACAATTCAAATAAGATAACTGACCTTCTCACCTACTGGGGCCCAGCAAGGTGTCTGGCACACAGGTGGTACCTTGCCCCAGCCCCACCATTGAGATGTGTGCACAATTCCTGTTCTGGAGTTTTCTGACTAAGAAGAAAGGCAATTTTTATAAATATGGTCAACCTGTGTCAGCCAAACACCCTGAGCCTCTGCCCACTTCCCAGTTCTGTGCTCCAGGGTGAGACCCACAGGGAAAAAAGCATGACCCCCCAAAACTATATTGGAGATGAGGTTGTGCCACCCCCAAATGAGACAGCCCAGTGTTATTTATTTGATTTAATTTAGTTAATCTCAATTCAAATTCAGTTCATTCAGTTCAGTGCAACTCAGTCTCATCCAGTCCAACTGAGCAAGGGTTTTCCGTGTGGCTCCGAGGGGTGGCAGGCTAGCCCGCACCCAGGGGCTAGCCGGGGCCCTGTCTGCAATGCAGACACAGAGGAAGTGCAGCCCCGTGTCTGCCTTCTGGGTCTCCCTGCACAATCTCAGGGGATGAATGTTTGATGAGGTGAAGTTGGCTTTGTACCCCTGGCCTGCAGGGCTCCTTGTGTCACACTTCAATGTCCCTGCCCTGCAGGCTGGCATGGCCAGGACGGGCTTCATGGGACAGGCTTGTATGGGGACAGAATTGGTTCTGGAGAAAAGAGGAGAAGACAGCAACTGTGCAAATAGTGGCCCCATCGCTGCCTGGCACTGCAGACGCAATCGACTGCTGCGTAACAAACCATCCCAAAACACAGGCTTAAAACAATTCCCGTGTCTGCTGCGTGATAGATGAGGCTGGGCTCAGGTGGGCGGTTTTCTGGTTTGGGCTGGGCTCACTTGCATGTCCACCGTCAGCTGTGGGGCGGGTAGGCGGCTTTGCTGGTATTGCCTTGGTTCTCCCTTATCTCTGGGCTTTGGCTGGGACATCTGGGTCGGCTTGGCTTGGCCCCACAAATCTGTCATGCTGCCAGCTCCCATCTGCCACAGTGCCTCTGCCCTTTCACCTGGCATCTCCTAGTCCACACACAACCTCGGTGAACCTGTCTTTCTGGTTCCCGTTTGTACCCAGGCCACGTGGGCAGGCACAAAGCCCTATGAGGATGCCACGTCCTGGTGCCAAGGCTCAGGCCCCACGCTGGCCAAAAGGCTCTTATGTGGAGTCTCAGGTTCCCCCAGGGGGTGGAAGCTCCGGGCAGGGCATGTCCACAGGGACAGGCCCCTCTGGTTGGGTCTTTCAGGGCCTGGCTGACTGGCAAACTGGCCTCGTTCTTTCTCAGGGTGCAGCGAGTCGTGACCGCAGGGGCCTGGTGACCACGTGCCACTCCACGGCTGAGGCTTGCTCCAGTCCAGCTGCTGAGAACCTGCAAGAGGAGAGATGGGCCTGCCTCTCAGCCTGCTGCTCCCAGGAGGCCAGGCTTGTGAGGGCAGGAGGCTGGCCATGCGGGCGGGAGGCTGGGCCTCGGTTTTCTCATCTGTGCGCTTGGCAACCAGGAGGCCACGGCAGCGGAGAGCGGACACTGCACAGTGCGCTGGGCTGGGATTGTCTGGTTGAGCCCTCAGTTTTCCAGAGGTGTCAGGTGTGAGTGGGCAGGTCCAGCCTCACCCAGCCAGCGAGAGGGAGGCCTGCGACTCCCCACACCCGGGGGTCGGTGCCCTTGTGTGGAGAGTCACTGGCCAGCTCACTGGCGGTGACCACGCAGGCACACAGGAGGGTTTGGCGTTGGGCTCAATGCTGTACTGCCCCTGTGGAAGTTCTTCATCATGTCTGAGCAAGGGCCTGCACTTTCGTTTTGTGCCGGGCCCTGTAACTTACATAGCTGGTCGTGCTTGTGCGCACAGTGTCAGGCGACACCCAAGCTGCTGGGGCAGACTTGAACCCCCACCGCACCCTCTGGCCCGGGCTGGGGCTGGGGCTGAGTCCCCCAGGACCATGGCCAGGTTCACGCCCCGATCTGCTTCCTCTCAGCTCCTCAGAGTCCCCGGGTTCCTGCTGTAGCCCGGAGGCCGGGCTCCCTGCTGTCCCCTGCCTGCCTTGTCTGTGAGCCCCCCTGCCCCCAGCTAACCCCTGGGCCGGCGGGGGGAGGGGCCAGCCACCAGCCTGCCGGCCGAGCTCGCTGTCCCATGGGCCAGGTGGCGTGGTGGCTGTCCGTCGCCCGCCGGCGCAGGCCAGCTTTCATCCCGGCCGGCCGGAGGGGCCTGAGAAAGCGGGGGGCGGCTTTATCCCGGCCGAGCCCCGCACTGGCTCCCGAGAAGTATTGAAGGCGCATTACTCAGAGTGACACATTCCATTTCCCTCAGCAGGGACAATGAGGAAGACCCAGTTCAGGAGATGGCGCTGGCCTTGTGTGCGGCTGAAGGTTTTTTGAGAAAAATGTAATAGATCACAATAGAGCACTTTGTTGTCGTCGAGGGCATTGGGACGGGGCCGGGACGCCGTGGGCTTCATCATTACTTATGATGAGAGGAGATTTAGTGCCCTCTTTCTTCCCTCTGTCAGCGAGAACAATGTCCGGGGAAAGCGGAGGTTTCCCATTATAAATCACCATAAGCCCCATGGAAATCCCTCCCCACCCTGGGGTTTGAGTGGGCAGACACCGAGCGCGGGGCCCCACGGCCCTCGCTGCCCGCGGCCGGCTCCGGGGCCGCCTGGACAGCGGGCGGGCGGGCGCGGGGGCCGGGAGTGCGCAGCCTGGGGCCTGCTCAGCACCCGCCGCGGCCTCCCCCGCGGCCCCCGCCCGTGGGAATCGAGGCTCCGGAAAGGCCTCTGATCTCCACCCGAAAGCAAGACTGTGTCATGGAAAACGAGAATGGTGGGGCCCACCCCCATCCACGACAGAACGGGGTGTCTGGAGCCCCCTCCCGGGGCCCGGGGATCTGGGGGGCCCTGAGAAAATGCTGGGTGTCAGGCTCGGTGAGTTGGTCAAATGGCCTGAGCAGCAGGGCCTGCTGGTCTCTCCCCTGGGGCCGAGCTTCACAGGGGGGAAAATGAAGACCAGAGAGGGCCAGAGACCTGCTGGGGCTCACACAGCAGTCGGTGGTGGAGCTGGACCCACACCTGCTCCCCACGGGCCAGTGAAACCAGCGCTTCCTCAGGGCCACGGGTTGCAGAAGTGGGACCGCGAGGGCGTCCTCTGTGCAGGGGGCTCCTTGTCTGTCCTCCCAGCGGCTCGCCTGGGCAGCAGCCACTGCTTCACCTGCCCGCACCCGCCTGTTTGGGCCAGACCGACAGGGAAGGCAGGGCCGGGCCGAGGACTGGGGCTCCTGACTCTACCCGGACCGAAGGCAGGTTCTCCCCAGAAGGGCCAGAGATCACCATTTTGCCGAAAGACAGGACTTTTTTTGGATTTGAGAAAGGTGACTGGGTGTGAATACCGAATACCATTGCAACCCCCCAGCGGGGGCCGGGGCAGTGCCCTGCAGTTGGGTCCAGGAAGCACATGACTGGTCGCCCGGAAGGAGACAGGTGAAGACGGTCTCTGGTGACAGTCTCTGTGGAATCTGCCGCCCAAAGTCCCAGCCCAGGTCAGGTTTTGATGCTGAGTAAGTTATGAGAAGATTCTGGGATCCGGAGCTTTCTGGAGTTCAGAATTTGCACTCATGTTGTGCATCTGTATTGCTGTCAGCACGGCTGTCTCTAGCCTGTGAAGCTTGGCCCCAGGGCTACGTCTCTGTCACTCTTCCGGGTCCCCCAGTCTCTCAAATCCCTACGGGCCAGCTGCCACTGCACGTCCCCTGCTTTAGTCCTGGCCATCTGATGGCGAACAAGGTGTAGACTCTGCTCGTGACCATCCACGCAGCCTTGCGAGCCCAGCTATCCCACTGGAGAGGGGCGGAACCACACGCCTGCGGTGCCTGGAATTCCTTTAGTGCCGGCCCGGCGCCCGCTTCATAGGTGTTATTACCGCTGCTGCTGCTGGTACTGTCGCCCCAGGAGGGTCACAGCTCCCTCGCCAACACCCGTCCAGCCTGTGCCTGCAGCGGCACCTCCTGCGGCCCCCGCTATTGCCAGCTTGTGCACGTCACCCTTTCTCCCCATGTGCCCTCACTGTCATGCCTGCTCTGTGATTGTAGCCTCCAGGCCTTTGCGTGTATCCTCACCTTGGCTTGGCGTTCTCGTCCCCATCTTCACATGTTCTGGAACTTTCTTTCCTCCATCAGGGAGCAGCTCAACTGCCCCTGCCCCGTGAGGATGGCTCTCAGAAATCCAGCCCTGGTGTCCACGGGGAGTTTCAGGTTCCCGGGCACAGGCGCATGTCCAGGTGCTCACAGTGGGGTCAGATCGTGGTGGGTGTGCGTGTCGCCGAGAGTTCAAAGGGCAGCCCTGGAGCCCTTGCCTGCACCTGCTGAGGTGCAGTCTCTGGATGGGGCCCCAAAACCTGCCTGTCTCCCCTGTTCACACATGAGCCTTGAGTGCAAACGCCATACCTGCCCCATTGCAGCACCTGGCCCACCACAGACACTCAGAACACACTTGTCGAATGAATCAAGGAACAAATGGACAAATCGCTTCCCCAATACCTCGCACAGTGCGTGACCTATGACAGCCGCTGGTCAGCGCTTGTTGAATATCACCTGTTGATAAATCCATACAACTGCTGTCGCCATGAGGAATTCTGTGCCCACTTTGCTGGCGACTCCCGGGAGCCCCCTCATGCTGAGATCACTCTACCTCCTGGTTGGATCTTCTGCCCATGTTTTACGTGACTCAGCTGTCTCTGACCTGAAGGCTCCCCTTACCTTCTTGAGACTCCCTGTTTCCTTGGCAACACCTTCCCTCCCTCTCCCCAGCTCTGGCTGCTTTTCCCCAGCCGCCCCTCTTCCTCTCAGGATCCCAAGTTTGGCTCAATGTTGAGTCCCAGAGCAGGGTAAGGATCTGGGAAGGTCACCAGCCAACGGCTTTTTCCAGGTCTAGAAGCTGAGCTTCATGGCCCTAAATCTTGCACCCTGCAGGGGTCTCAGGTCCAGGCTCTTGGAGCCTCACTGAGGGTGGCGCTGAGCCTGGTCCTCGCGGACCCTCCCCGCTCGCTCTGCAGATATGATCCCCCGTTGGACCGCAGGCGTGTGGAGCTCGTGTTGGCTGCCTGAATTTCTTACTTTTTCAATTGTTTTTTCTTGTCCCTTGTCATTTTCTGTTGATTTATAATATTGTCTCCTTATTTATTTTTCAGAGTTTTTACGTTAAAAATATTAACTTCTAATGATGGGATTATTTTGTCATCAGCTGAAAATCTCCTTAAACAGGTGACTGGCCCTGGTATTTAACTGCTGTCAGAAAGAATGGCTCGGATTCAAACGTTCCAAAACCGGAATTGTCATTTTCAGCAACCTCTTTCCACATTCGCTAAGGCAGCGCCCACGAGATGGATTGGACTTGCCGGGTTACCTGTGGGTACACGTTTTGGCGGCTTTATGTCTGACAGTTCCCCAGGGAGTTTCAAAGCTCGGTGTTCTACTTCTGCCGGCTCTGAAAGTTCTTTATTAATGCCTTTTAAAAATTAACCAGGTTTGGCTGAAATTATTACAGCAGCTTTTCTCAATGAAAGGGCCGTAGAACACAGGTGTGTAAAACCAGTTCCTGGAAAACACGAGATCTGGAAATAGGGTTTCGAGGCCAGAGAGTTTAGGGTAACCTGCATGTGCATTTGGGAAAGGGTGAGCCGAGAGCACCGTGGGCCGGGACAAGCTCCGCGTGGGGAGACCTGCCGAACTCTGGGGCCCGCGAGTTCCTCAACCTCTCCTGCCGGGGTGGCCCCTCCTGTGCATCACCGTGACATAAGTGCCACGTGGAAAAAGGACCACTGGGACAAGCTTATCTGAGGAGTAAAGTCCTGATCACTCATTTGACCAAGGCTCAGAAGCGCAGCCCAGATTACTTTTTGAGGACCCCCATGGCTGTTGGTTACCCCTGCTCTGAAGTGGGCAGCTTCCCTCCTACCCCACGTTGCTGGAGGACCGGCCTCTCCAAGCCACCTGAGTCTCCTGTTGCTGGAAACTTGCTGAACTGCGAGTCCTGAGCTCTGCACAGAGGATGGGTAATCCAGCTCACCTGGAGCAGAGTTCGCCAACTTGGCCACACGTGAGTACCACCTGGGGAGCTTTAAAAACTCCTCATGCCTGGACCGCACCCCAGACAGATTAGATCAGAACTGGGGGTGGAGTCCAGGGACCAGTAACTCTGTAAACTCCCAGGTGATTCCAGTGTGCAGCCAAGTCTGAGCACCAGGCTCCAAGTTGGTGCTTTTGTAACTTGGTCCCATCTGTGAGGTGGGTGGGGAGTTTGCAGAATCTCGTGAGTGTGGCGTTTCAAGGTTTGGATCCAATGTGCTCCACCCCCAGAGAGAAACTGTTCAAGCTTCTGCAAGCCCAGCCACCAAACTGCGTAGGCCCCTCTGCCTCAGCTTATCCCTTGCTGGGGTCCTCAGCTATATTCCTGTCCCCAGGACGCAGTGAGAAAATGTCGGCCAGAGGCATCTATGTGTGTGCGGGGACGTCGCCCACTTGCTATTCATGCAGACATCATCACGATGATCTTGATGAGAAGGGCCTCTTCTTTTTCAGAAGTAGCTGTAGCGTGGTGTCACCCACCAGCTTGTTAGTTTTATCCTGTGCTCCTTATAAATTGAATGGCAAGGAGTGTTTTCCTTTTTGCATTGGCTCCCAGGGAACTCGGTTAGTTTTGCCACTAAACATAAGAGCATGCGTGGAGGACCTGTGGCGTATATTTTGGTTTCTGCCTCATCTTATTCTTTCTTCTGCTTGTTTTCCTCACCTACTAAAAATCACATTGTATCGTGCGTATTTGTGTAGTCACCCCACATCCTCTTTACAAGGTAGGGACATAAAGACACAAATAGACAAACCAAAGACATAGACTCCCTTTTCTCCGATTGCTCTTTAGACATGGAGTTGTTGGCTCTTCCCTCCATGGACACTGTGCACATGCCGGCTCCACCTGCCACCCACGCAGGGCCGGCCACTTCCCTGCGTGTGGTCAGCAGAGCTGCAGTTCCCGCTGCCCTTGGCCAGGCCTCCCCATGTCTGCGGTCTCCTCGGTCTTAGCACGTGAAGGACACCACACTTGTCTCTCCCCAACCCTCCACTCGGCGGGCTTCCCTCCTCCAGGAACCGCACCTGGCGAAACCACCTGTCCGGCATAGACTTTCAGAGTCACACTGATGATGTTGTTTTGTGGCTTTGTGACTGCAGGTCCACAAAACTCTCCCTTCCGCCAAATGGCACTCTTGTGTCTCTCCACATGCCCGGGCGAGCTGTGCCGCACAGGGCCTGACGCCCCTTGGGGCGTCTGACCACCAGGGAGCTGTCTGCCGAGTGCCTACAGGGCCTGTGTCCAGGCTCCAAGTCTCTGAGAGGCCGCAGCTCCCGGAGTCCTGTTCCATGCTGGGTGGGGCCCTGCGGACAGCCCAGGCAGCTCGGGCATCGTGGGCCTGCAAGTGCTGCTGACAATGCACGCATGTCACGACAATGTCTACTGTGTCTCCACTGGGGCATCTTTGGGCACGAATTATGAGTTGTCCCGGCTTCCACCTGGGGCTTCACTGCTCAGGTGCTGTGTGACTCTAGGCAACCTCCTTGCCATCTCTGTGCCTCCCTTTTTTCATAAGCAAAATGGGTGAGAAGAGCAGGTCCCTCATGGGACAGGAATGAAAAAGGGCAGATGAAGCAGAAAGAAAAGCCAGCCTCGTGGGCAGCAAGTGCTCAGTAGACATCAGCCTCTTATCCTTAGGGTCCGTGAGGAGCAGGAGCCCTCTGCTCCTTGGAGCCTGGCCAGGCGGGGCCCCTGGGGATGTCTGCACCCCAAGTAGGAACAGCCGTGGGCTGAGGGATGAGCAGGCAGAGGTGCTGCAATCAGATGCCGACTGTGTGCCAGGGCAGCCACTGATCTCTGAGGGCCTCTGTTTCCCCATCTGCCCAATGGGCCGGTTTGGACTCGCCTTGCCGGAGGGCGAGGCTGAGGCGGGAACAGACGGGGAGCCCTGGCTGCTGTGCCTGTGCCCCCTGGCTGGCCGAGGCGTGACGATTTGGGGTGGGGGTTCGCTCTGGGGATTTCTGGCTTCACTCTCCCAGGCTTCGTCTCCACGCCCCACGGCCAGGGGCTTCCCAAGCTCCCCAGCCTGGCCTCGGGGAGGACTCGGCTCCTGGCCTTGAGTCCCAGAAGCCAGAGTGGACCCATTTCCTCCACCCCGACTGGAGACCCGGAGAGCGGCTGGCCCGGCCCCTCGCTGTCAGCTGCCGGGACAGCTGGCTCCAGAGGCTGTTGTCATGGAAACCCAGACTGATGTTCTCCTAAACAGCTCTATTATTTGTGGTTTTTCTGCCGAATGTCCCAGCTGAGCAGGCCAGGTCGGTGGCTGGGGAGGGCCAGGGGCTGCAGGGCGGCCTCGGTGAGGGGTCCCCTTCAGGGGCCTCAGCCGTGCCTTGGCCTCTCCTCAGGGAAATGGTCCAAAGACACTGAGATTTTGGGAGAGAGGAAGGGTGTGTTTGGAAAAAATGTGCTGAGGTCATCAGGTTTGCTTCCAGAAGCGCTTCTGTGGGAGGGTACGGGTCCAACACGCTCCTCCCCAGGAGCCGGGAGCTTCCCACTGGCCATGGTGCCCACCCCAGCCCTGCTGCTGGCGTTCAGTGTGCAAGGACGCTGGGAGGTGCCCAGGACAGGGCCCGTTGGTTCACAGCCCTCTGCCTCTGATTGCCCCTGCGGTCCACACCTCCCCTCACCTCTCAGAAGCTCAGCCTGTTTATCTGTGGAAGGGGGACAGCATCTCTTGCCCAGCTTGGGGTCAGGTGAGAAGGTCTGAGCTAAGGGGTTCCAAAAGCCAGGTCGGTAGCCCCCTTCTGAGGGGCTAGGGATGTCCCATGGAGGGGGGCGGGCATTTTGTGATTAAAGGAATTGTGCAGTGTCCCCAGATCCAAGACACACTCTGCTTTGATTCTAAGAAAGTAACTGGAACCAGACTTATGAAGACCCGGGCGCCTTGCTCCACTGACAGTTAAGCCGAGGCTGTGAAGGGCATGGCCACCAGGCATGAGCAAAGTGGTGGCTCTTATGGGCGGGGGCCTCTTGCTGCCAGTCTGGAAGATTCTTCGGCTCCTGAGCAACTGGGGTGGCTGTGGAGGGCTGGAAGCCAGGCCCCAGCCAAACCGGGTCCCACATTCGTCCCGTCCACATGCACCCGGGGATGTTTGGCGGGTGACTGGGGGGGGAGGCAGCGACGGGCTAATGAGCTGCACCATGTCTTGGAATATCTTCCAGCAGGAAGGGAGGGAGGGAAGGAGGCTTTGCAATGGCTCAGAAATAATCTTCACATTCTCGGCAAGGAAAGCAAATGACACCCACGAGGCGCCACTCCCCTCTCATGCGCCGCAGACCTCACTGACTGATGACAGCACTCTTTCCGGCAGAGTCTAGACTCTCCCACCCAAACCATCCCTGGCCTGGCCACGCCCGGCCAACACCCGGCAGCCGGGTCTGCACGTGAGACAGACCCTTTTGCCATGTCTGTGCCAGACGCTGCCTCGGCGCGGCGTCCACAGGTGCCCCCGGCCCCCGGGGGGCGTGGAGCTGGCGCTGTTCCGATTGTGCAGCCATGCTGTACGGAGCACTGGCACGCTGGCCTCCCTGGGCTGCGTGTCCCTCGGCCCTCCCAGCCAGCGGGACGTGCCAGTGAGTCAGTGCAGAGCCGCCTGTCTCAAGCTCTGCGCCTGCTAGTCACCCGGGAAGCCTGCGGACTGCGACTTAGCGGGCTTGGGGCTAGCCTCAGACCCCTCCTCTGTAACCAGCTCCCCGGGCTACACCAGTGCCTCTGGGTGGACGACCTCACTGGGCATAGCCAGGGCACAGACGACACCGAGATAATGAAGTGGAGGCAAAGAGAACGGAAGAGGGATAAGGCAAGACATCGGAGCTTGATGGCAGTAGCTGGGAGATTTTTCTGTCCCGTGCTGGAGACCCTGGGTCCACAGAAAGCTGCAGCCCGTTCTCCCTCCCTGTTAAGAGGGCTGCAGGACCTCACTGCTCCTCTGCATTTCCAGACTCCAGCTGGTACAGGAGAGAGGAGCAGAGGTGACGTCTGTGCCCCTGAAAACATTCCCTCCTTTCCAACTACCCGGGAGGGCTGGGCTGGCTGCAGGTGGGCTTGGATCTCCTGCTCCGGGCAGGGACCAGCCTTCCCTGTGGCTGCCCCAGGCCCCTTGTCCTGAGCACCAGCTCCCTCTCCAATGCAGCAGGTGGGACTCAGGGTGGGCACGTATCTCTGGGAATCCGTTGCAAACCCATTGTTCCAGAGACTATGCTGTGTAACAAATGACCCCAAAGGCAGTGGCACAAAACCACTATTGGTTACGCTCATAGATTCTGTGGCTCAGGAATCGAGACAGAGCATAGCGGGGGGGGGGGTTCCCCCCCCACATGTCTGGCAGTTGCTGTTGGCTTGTGGCCGAGGCCTCACCGGGGCTGTTGGCTAGAACACGGGCACGTGGCCTCTTCGTGTGGCTTGGGCTTCCTCCCAACATGGTGGCTGGATTCCAAGGGTGAGAGTTGATGGTGGGACAGCGGGTGAGAGGGAGAGAGATTGAGGTGGAAGCTGCACTGTTTTCTATGCCTCGCCTTGAACGTCACACGACTCCCCTTCTGCCGTAATCTATTCAAGACAGTCACAAGGTCCTGCCCAGGTTCCAGGGGAGAGGAAATAGACTCTGCCTCTCAACGGGGAGTGGCAGGGTTCTGGATGAGTGCATGGGCCTGGAAACATCGTTCTGGTCATTTTGGAAACTACAATATGCCACAGGCTTCCCTCGGGACTCGCAACTTACGCTCCTACTGCATGCAAAATATGCTCCTCCTTGCACCTGCGTGGCAGCTCCCTCCCCCCAACTGTCACCCTGTCACAGCGTCAGGCTCGATGTCCAGGAAACCGTCCTCTCCACCAGCTCCAGGTGAACCATGGTCTACAGATGTGGTTTCCTGAGCACAGCTCCTCCATACAGCCTCCCAGGTAGAGTTCCCCTTGATCTGAGCAGCTGTGAACCAGAAACAAGTTATCTGCCCCAAATACAGAGGTGGGACAGGCAGAGGAAAGCCCCCATAGACACCCCAATTCAGGATACATAAATATGGTAGGCTCACAGAAGGAGTTGGCCCGTAGCATTTCTGAAATCTAGACAGGCCCATGCTGCCAGCTCCCCGTCTGGGGTTCATTTCTCCTGCCTGAGAGTGAGTCACGGTGCTTTTGAGCTCTGCACTCTGGGCTCTTTATTCCACCTGCTGAATCAGCCTTTCTTTTCCATAAATATATCCCATGTTTGTGTAATAGCTGAGTCATTTTCTCAGCCTGCTTCTTGCCCATAGAAGTTTTGGGGTCCAAGGGTCTCCATTTATCTTGTACCATCTCTGTTTCTTTTAGTCTAAGCTGATATAATTGTTTTAAAAACTTTGTGTGTTTTTAGGGCATCAACTTACAGTCTCCTCTGCTACACAAGAGCTTGACTCACAGCTCTCTTCAAGGTAAGTTCTTCTCTACTCTGGGCTTCCTGTGAGAATGCTATAGGAAATTGCTCCACAGATTTATGAAGAGCCTAGAGAATGAAGAGGACTTGTGAGGTGTGCATTTGAGGTCCTTAGCGGGACTTTTCTTCCCTGGGCAGTACTCTGTGGCACCACCTTAGGTCTGTCTGAGATCTTTGCAAAGGCTCTTATAATTTCCATCTGAATTTGATCATTGCTCCGAAGGCTTTTCTTAATCTGGGAGTATCAAAGAAACTGGGAAGGAGAAACAGTTTGATTTTCAACTCCAGCAAGTCTTGGCTCCTTTACATGCAATGGTCCTTTCTTTGGCTTCCCTGCAATCTCTCCCTTGGATCATAAACAGCAAGAAGAAGTCTGCTGGTGCCACAACCCTTTCCGAGGGAGTTGCCTTCTAATATAGAGGCTGGACTCCTCTATAGATCAGCTCTCTCACTGATACCAAATGTGAACTTTAGACAACAACTGAAACTATCCAAGGATTGGAAAAGTAAACAAAAGCAGAAAGGTTGCTGAGTAGAGTCCAAACTTGCAGTGATGGTATGGAGGTGAATTCTTCACTCTTTATGACGTTGCCTCCAGGGTTGGCTACAGTCTCAGAGCAATGAGTCAGGGACAGTGGCTAAGATGTAAACAAAAACCCCACCACATTTCCAGTTGGAAGAACCAGGGAAATGAGCCCAGGCAGCCAAAGCTGCCACTGGAGAGTGAAGGAGAAACTCAGAGGGGAGAAAGGAGAGGATCTCCTAATTCTGCACATACCTACCACACGTGTCTTAGCATGACCCAGAACCACACACACACAGGGCAGACTTGTAGCATAGCAAAGGCTTAAATAATTGAAATTTCAACCACCAATAGGTAAGGCAGAGCTTATAGTGTGAGTCTAACCAATCTAATTGCTAACTAAAAAAAAAAGTCAAACATTCTTCAGTGGAATACAATAAAACGCAGAGTCAACACAACACAATATTCACAATGTCTAGGATATAATTCAAAATCACTTGATATACAAAGAACAAAAAAATGTGATCCATTAACAATCAATAGATGCCAACCCCTAATGTCTCATATGTTGGAACTGTCAGACAAGAACTTTAAAAGAGCTATTATAATTACGCTCATTGAGGTGAAAGAAAATATACCAAAAACAAATGAAATAGTGATAAATCTCAATAGAGAGTAAAAAAAATAACAATGACCCAACCAAAAGGAAATTTTTAACTGTAATATGGAATGTTTTTTAAAAATCAAATAGTCCAAAAGAAAGCAAGAAGGGGACGTGGAAGAATAAAAAATTGAGGGGACAAATAGAAAACAAATAATAACATGGTAGATCTAAATCCAACCATGTCAATAATTACACTAAATATTAATAGTATAAACATTTTAATTAAAAGGAAAGGGTTGTCAGACTAAAAAAGCAAAACTCAACTATATGCTTACCAGAAATTCACTTTAAACATAAACACAGGTTGGCTGGGTGCAGTGGCTCGTGCCTGTGATCCCAGCACTTTGAGAAGCTGAGGCTAGGTCACAAAGAGTGACACAACTTACTCCTGGTTCTCTCTGTCAAAACCTTTGGCACCCGGCCACCATGTTGTAAGGAAGCCCAGGTGACACACGCTTAGGCATTGCTGCCAACAGCCCCAGCTAAATCCCAGTGGTGGAGAACCAGTGTTGGTTGGGACCTGACCTCTGTGTGGACAGAGTAGACATCTGTGTCCTTTCTTTTCTCTCAACTCCGCTGTCTCAAGAAAGAGGTGGCAGTGGGTCTGAGGGATTCTCTCCTTCATGGAAACCCTGGGCTATTTATCCTGTCAGATCAAGGATGTAGGGCAAGATGTCCAGGACCCCGGCTCTGTCTTGTCACCTCACACTGCTAGGGAAGAGCCTCAAGGACCTGGCTTCCTCTCCACAGTGCAGGAATCAGAGTGCAATGTGCGTGCCCAGAATTCCCCGTGGCAAAGCAGGCTCAGACTCACTGCTGCAGGGCAGTGGCTGCTTTGTCCTGGTTTCAGAGACTTTTGTCCTGGGTGGGACTGAGTTGTCTGAGGGGATATTCATGCACCAAGCAGGCTACCACACTGATGGCCTCCAGGGCCACATGAAACTTAGAATCTAATTTTGTGATTCCAGATAAGACAGGCAGACCCCTGGGGTGCAGACACACCTGGGAGGGTCTTTGTGTTGGTGCATTGTATGTGTCTGTCACCTTGCTTAGGCCATGGTACCCAGTGTTGGGTCAAATATTATTCTAGAGGCCACCGTGAAGGTATTTTTCAGATGAGGTTAACATTTAAATCAGTGGACTTTGGGTAGAGCAGACGTCCCCCCAGGATGTGTGTGTGGAGGGCTTATCCAATCAGTTAGTGGCCTTAACAGAGAAAGACCAAGGTCCCCCCAATAGGAAGGGTTCTGCCAGTGACCTTCAGACTCTGCACCATCAGCTCTTCCTGGGTCTTCTCATACACACACACACACACACACACACACACACACACACACACGCACATGCACACAGGCACACACACGCACCCTATTGGTTCTGTCTCCCTGGAGAACCCCAAATAATACAGGGTCTCCCAGGACCACCTTCATGGGGACCCCCATGGAGGGCTGACTCTGGAGCTGACTCCTAGGTCCTGGGCTGGCTGGGGCAGAGGACTCAGAGGCACATGGGCCAGAGGGTGGGAACAAACCCAGCCTGAAGCCAACTGAAGAGGCCATTCTTGACAAGTCCAGTGGGTGAGGGAGGTCTGGGGACAGAGGGGAAGGGATTTGGTCCCTGCATTCACAGGCCTGCTTCCAGCCTTACCTGAGGAGGTGTCCGTCTGGGAGCTGCTGAGGAGAAGGACCACCCCAGGGCCTCTGTGACCTTGGGGTGGCCTCACCCTGGCCTATTTGGGGGAATCCTAACGTGTGCCTTTGGTTTTTCACTGACGACCATGTCACATAGGGCCACACTTGGCTGCAGGGACTAGGAAACCATCGCACAGCGGCTTAAAAAGGTGGCTTCCTTACCTGCCAAGGAGGGCAGCCCAGGACAGGTGTGGCAGCTCCACCTGGCCACTGCTGGTCTGGGTTCCTCCTGCCTCTCCGCTTCTCCATCCTTGCCATGTGACCTTTGTCCTCGTGGTTGCCGATGGCTGCTGTCCCTCAGGTGCTATTCCAGCCTTCCTTGCAGGAGAAACGCGCGAGGAGCAGAGTTGGAGGAGGGCCGCGGACGTCTGCATTCTGCCCGCCAGAGCCGAGCCAAGCCGCCAGGCCCGACAGCAAGGGAGGCCTGGAGGCAGACAGCGTTAGCCGGTCACAAGGCCATCCTGAATGTCCCTGTCATCTCAGTAGGAAGAGGAGCATCACGTGGGCAATGAGTACTGTCTGCCTTGGTTTTCCACGTAGATTTGATTAGGTGACAAGGAAGAGGGGCTTTGCACATGGCACAGAATACCTTCCCAGTCCCCTGCCGGCGGTTCCCTTTCCCCGGAAGCTGTCACTACAGCGTGGCACCCCCTCCTCTCACTGCCCCAGTCCCTGCCAGCGCCGCTTCCCTCCCCAGTTCCCTCCTTCCTCACTTATCTTTCCTGTTCTGGGTCATCCGTCTGCTTTCAGAGACTCCGGACCCAGACTGGCTCCAGTCCTGGCTCTGCACGCGCCCGGTGTGAAGACTTCCCCGGCCCTTGCTCATCCCACCCAGACAACAACAGGCATAGGAGGGAACGAGACTAGCGCCAGAGGCCTGGCATGCACGCTGTGTCTGTGACTATTGTCGTGGCCCCGGTCATCGTACGGGACTGGGGCTTGTAGTGGGGCTGATAGGCCCTCGTTGGAGGCCCTGTGGGGCTCAGATGGGGCCTGGGAGGCTGGAGCAGGGTCAGGGGAGGCCGTCTAGGAGGTGGAGGCAGAGGACATGGTGTGGGCTTCGTGTGGCTATGTGGGGGCCGCAATCCGTAAAGCCACACACCACCCTGTGTGCCTGCGAGATGGGCTTTCCATACAGCTGGCTGAACTGCAACCACCAAAGGCGTTCTAGAAGTTTATTTAGTTTCTCTCTTTCTTTCTTCTGCCCCTCCCAAAAAGGAAGTGCCCTAAAAAATCACATGGTTAAAACCAATTTGATCTTTTCTTCCTTCCTTCTTTCATGTTTTCCTCCCTCCTGTCCTCCCTCCCCTGCCCTTCCCTCTTTTCTCCCTTCCATTCATCCACTCAGCTCTCCATCCATCCACCCATCATCCACCAATCCATAATCCACCTATTCATTCATCCATCATCCATCCACCCACCCTTCCCTCCCTCCATCCATCCATCCACCTGTCCTTTCCTTTCCTTCCTTCCTTTTGTCACGTGGCTCCTGACGTCCAGCCACTTGGGCTCTACCCAGCCAGCCTTGGGTTCAGGACGCAGCCGCCCGGCTCCGTGGTAGAAATGCCCCTGGTGTTACATGAAGCCCCGCCCCTCAAGAGCTGGGCTCTGGCCTGGACAACCGTCCTGTGGAGGGAGGACGGTTCCCTCCTTGCTGCTGGCGTCAGGAGCATCTCCCAGGCGGGCATCCCATTCCTCCCAGAGCCAGGCTGCGGCTCCCACTAGGCTGTGCTCAGATGGCTGATGGGGGCCTTCTAGGGACACTTCCCCCCAAAACAGCCCACAATGACACTAGTTCCATTACCAACCTCTACTTCATTTCCTGACAAATTGTCCAGCCCCAAACAAAACTGTCTTATCTAGTTCCATCTCAGAGAGGCCCATCAACTCAGGCATCAGCAGATCTTTCAGGAAATCACCTATTGTCGCTAAAATTTGCCCTCCGAGGCATGTTTGGAGCCCCAGGAAGCAACAGCCGGGAAGCCTGGAGACGCGGTACATAGAGCAGGCCCTCCCAGCCCCGCGGCACTGGCGAGGGGCTCCTTTCCAGGAGGAAGCTGCAAATGAACAACTTTCCAGCTCGGTTTTTACCTTGTGCTCTGGCTGCTCAGAGGTCCCGCTGGGGCCCAAATGGAAGTCCCCTCATGAGACCCCAGAGGATCGGGGGCCCCTCCCCCCAGGACTCATTGGCCTTGACCATGGGGCCTGGGAGCCCAGGCGTGGAACTGCTGGGCGGTGGGGCCTGGAGGGAAGGCGGAGGCCGCTGCGGTGGAGCTGTGCTCGCAGCAGCGTGGGCCTGGCCACAGCTGCTCTGGAGCGGAGACAAGGCAGAGGCAGCCCCTGCATGGGAGGCGGGCGGCCACCAGCCAACATTCCCGAGTCCTCACCTGCCCATCCGCCCGCAGCAGGGCTGAGCACATCCACCCTGAATCTTGGAGTGAAAGAAAATAAATAAATAAGACAAAAAAGGATCCCACCAGATGCCAAAAAAGAAGATAACACGGGAGGAAGTTTATTTTGATGAGGAAATCCCTAAATGCTGCTGAAACTATGCTTGGAATGGCTAATTAGTGCTTGGGGAGCTTTGAAGGAAGCGCTATCTCACAGCGTGGTCCCTGCCAGGTTTCCCTGCCACTTAGTGCTTATCTGCAGGAAACGGTCAGGCTTCTGAATCCGCAGCAGCGCCCAGAGCACAGCCGTGACTCACGCCCGGGTGGCCGGACGAGCCTCCGCGGTGGGGACACAGCGGCAGCTCAGGACGGCCCTCCCAGGGTGGGGAGCCCCGGTTCTGTGGACGGGCTGGGTGGCCACA
This sequence comes from Lepilemur ruficaudatus, assembly GCA_963574885.1. Lineage (NCBI taxonomy): Eukaryota > Metazoa > Chordata > Mammalia > Primates > Lepilemuridae > Lepilemur > Lepilemur ruficaudatus. Next base: position 67,122 of record CAUYRT010098464.1, read on the forward strand.
GGCTCCCAGAGCTGCGGGAAGAGAAAGTTCTACTGGGTTTGCCTCAGTGTCCCTGGAGCGCACACCCACCAGGCCTCAGCATGTGTGCTGGATCTGCTGTGACTCAGGCTCTGAACATGTGCACGATTTTCCTGATGAAGGGGACAGGAGCCTCCAGGGAGTGAGAGCTAGATAGTGCCTCCAGGGCCCCGGTGACACTTGGCTGTGGCCTAACCACAAGCGTGTGGCCAGTTGGAGCTTCCAGATGCTCCCTCCGCCTTGGAAATGGACATTTTCCTGCAGGGCCCATGGTGGAGCCCTGGACACAGGAAGACAGGGCTATTTTTAGAGGCAAGCCTTCGGAGGTAGGGCTCCGCTGACCCCATCCCATCCTGGCCCCTGACTCTGGCAGGAAGAGCTGTCGTAAACTCCTGACTCGGAGGCTGCAGGATTCTGCCTAATTCCGGCCCCACTGGCAGGCAGGGTGGGGGACGGAGCCTCAGCCAACCCCGAACTGAGCCAGGCCTGGAACAGGGACCGCATGATCCACATGGTAGTAACGCCGGGGTGGCTGCAGGACAGTGTCTTTGCTGCCCATCAGTGGAGACACCCCACGGTCCATCATACCAGGAACGTTGTGCTGGGCTGAGTGTCACCTGACAGGCTCTGTTCTTCCTGAAAGACACAAGCTGGGTTTAGACTGGGGACAGTCCACCTCTCAATGTCCACAGTGACACAAGGGACTCAGGGATGCTACCCAGGCCTTTTAGGGCTCAACGAAAGGATAGCAGAGGGCGGCTGGGCCTTTTGCCACTGAGCAGAGCACCGCAGTTCCTGTCCTGCAGGGCACGGCTGCAGCCCCGTGCTGTCTGCTTCCCCAGAGGCCCAGCCCAGCCTTCGGGAAAGGTGCAGCCAGCACTGGCCACTGGCCACTCACCCATCGGCCAGCGGTCCCACACCCGGATGCATGCCAGCCAGCCACATAAGGTTGCATTTTTGGGTGTGATCATTCCAAATATGATGCAGTTTCCATGTTCTCCCCACTCTTAGACGCTCACCCCCTTCCCCCCTCCCCTGCACACTCCACCCCGAAACCTTGGAAGTCAAGGGCAAAAGACGAGGGTTGAGATGGGGTGCAAACCACAAGAGTTGGGGGAAGATGAGGAAGAATTTTTCACTTCCCCACCTCCTGGGTTCTATGTTTAGAATTTCCACTTTTCTCTCGCAAAGATTTTCCTTTTTCTAATGGAATGACCTTCTGCAGACCCAGCAGAAGTCCCGGGCTGTGTGTTTTCTCCACACCCTGCCTCCCAAATCCAAATTTCCTCCATGAATGATAGACAAACCTCTTCTAACCCAACAAGGGATCTTTCTTGATCATTTTCTTCCACATTGCACTGTGAGCCGCATTTCCATGATCCAGCTCTCAGGGGCACTGGACGCCATTTTGCTGTCCCCGCAGGGCACAGCTGACGCCAGAAGGGGCTGCAAATCTGTGAAGTCAGAGGATTCTCTGTGGGAACATGAGGGAAAGGAGTGTGGAGGTTCAAAACTTGGGGTGTTTGGAAGACCCTCCAAATGTCAGGCCCTGCCCTGGCCTGAATGACACCTGTCCTTGCTCCACGGATGGGCTGTGGGAATAAACTCCTCATCTCCTGCGGGAAAAGCAGAGACCACGATGGTGGGGGGAGGGCAGGTGGAGGACTTGCTGCTCGACACCTTCTTACACATGGGGAACCACAGGCCAGGAAGGGGGGGGCCTGCCAAGGGTCACAAAGCCAGTTGGTGGCACAGGAGAGGCCCAGAAATGACGTCTTCTAGCTTGGGAGGCTGAGAACTAATGACCATTTATAGATATTTCCAGCTCTCTGGTTTCTGGACAAATAGTAGGATCGTTCTTGTCCCCCTTGAAGTCAGGCGTGGCCACATGACTTGCTTGACCAGTGAGTGGAAGGGACTTGGGTCCCCTGGTAGCAGAAGTTTTGAGAGCCAGCCCCTGAGTCTGGTCCCCGTGGCGGTCGAAGCCTGGGTGGACACTGATCCTCCACCAGCCTGAGTCTGAGCGCTCTCCACTCCTGCTTAGATGTGTGGCACCAGGGGAAAACAAATCTTTGTGATCTTAAGCCAAGGGTCAGCAAATGTCAGCTTGTGAGCCAAATCTGGCTCACCACCTGTTTTTGTCAATAAAGTTTTATTGGCACACAGACCATTTGTTTATGTCCTGTCTGCAGCTTCTTTTGTGATATAATGACAGAGCTGAGGAGTCGTGACAGAGGCTGAATGGCCTGCAAAGCTTAATATATATATATATATATATATATATATATATATATGTATATCTGTGGCCCATACAGAGACAGTCTGCCAGCCCTGCTTCCGGCCATTGGAATTTAGGGGACTGTTTGTTACTGCAGCATGACCAAGTCCATGCTGACAAATACACTTCCCAACTGTGCCCACAATTTCTGAATGCCACATCACGTGCTCTAACATTTTAAGACACGCTACACCTGCAAGGCACCGAAAGCGTTTCAGAGCTGTTTCCACAGGCTGGTTGTCGAGACTCCTGGCGGCTACCCCTCTGCACATGGGGAAAAGAAGGCCCAGCGGGTGAGTGACCAGTCTGAACTCACCCAGGATGCTGACCCCACATTCAGATGGGTCACCGAGTATCTGTGAGTTGTATCTGCATTGCCAAAGCCAGCGTGCAGAGGCAGACAAGGAAGCCGTGGGCCTTTCTACCCCCAACACCTCCAGTTTGAGAGAACAGATGTAAAGAGAGGAAGGTTCAGCCAGGAGCAGAAGTGAGAAGTGGGATCTAGCTTCCCCACGCAGCCACCTCCCCCGTCTGCTTCCTTTGTTTGTGCTTAGCGGCCCCCACCTCCTGGGCTCATGTGGCCTGGGAAGGGCCCAGCCACGGAGGGCAACTCTCGCCCTGCCTGTCCCCAGCCTTGGTTTCCTGTCCCTCCAGGTGCACCTCCTCCCTGCATGGGTGCCACCAAGCCAACTGGGTTGGGCCCAGGGCTGGGAGGCTGCTGGGGTCCTGCCTTTGAGAGGGGTGTGGCTGCTCAGAAAGGCCGGTTACAGCGACCCACCCTCCGCCTTCCTTGCAGGCCTGTCTTCCGGGGCTCCCCTCTCCCGGATTTCATACCTCACATTCCCCAGCGTGGTTCCAACAGGCCCAGAGTGGGGAGTCCTCGAGGCCCGGAAAGATGGCCGAAAGTTTGAACAGCTGCAGCGCCTGCCCGCCCACTATCTCCAGCCGCATGCTTTTTGCTCTTTTTTTTTTTTTTGACCAACCTCTTAGGCTTATATAACACACTTGGAAGTCAAAAAGCCAACGCTCATTATTGACAGCCCGGGAGGGGTTTGCGAAACACTTGCTGTGAAGAAATCTTTCCATTGACAAAATTCCCTGCATGCTCACGCTCTCAGCGGCCTTGCTGCTGTGTCACTGGGGGTGATGGTGGCTGCAGAAGGGGGTGTCCTCAGAGCTCCCTGTGGCTCTGTGTCATTTGAGCCTCTCTTTTGTCCTCTATGTCACTGCCCCCTTTACCACCAGCAACTGATGCTGGTGACTCAGCTCTCGCCGCGCAACAGGACCTGAGCGGGGCTGCTGCAGTGACTGAGCTGCTCCTATACCCATTTTACAGGGAGGACCCTGAGGCTCAGAGAGGAGGCCAGGCGGTGGGGTCAGGGCCCAGCCAGCATGCGCCCTGGGGCAGAGGCAAAAGCAGATCCCTCCCTCTCCCTGCAGGCACTGAAGGACCCCCCCCCCAAGACAACCCTGTGCATGAGTGTGTTTTTTAAGCCACTTGCTGGACCACAAGAGGAAGTGAGCAGCTCATCCTGCAGATGGGCGGGAGATGAGGCCCGCATCGCACTCGGCCATTTCCCTTTTCGGAGAGCGGGTGTGCAGGATTCTGGGCCTTTCTTGGCCATGCTGTCATGGGGCCCCAGGAATCTGCAGGTCAAAGGGCTGGGTTCAGGGTCCAGAGGCCAGCAAACAGCCCTCTTGGAAGTACCCTCCCGGCGGGCTGCCCAAGCCCACTCTCTCTCTCCCACACAAACACGGCTTTCACTGGGCTTTGGAAACCTGAGACCATGCAAATCCAAGAAGATGAAATTGTGTGGGTCTGGGCCACGGCTACAGGCCGAGACTCAGCCCCGGAGCGGCCCCAGCCTCGGAGGGAACTCAATGAATTTGTCAGGGAACTGAAAACAGATGATTTCAATCAGCGGGGGAAAAAAATGACTTCATGGCCACAGTTGACTGAAGGAGGCAGAGTTTGGCCGCCAGGCCTTGCCCGGGAGGCGCTTCCAGAAAGCCTGGCCTGTGCCGCAGGCTGGGCTGGGGTCTGCCCGCGAGGCCAGCGCTGCGCGGCTGGGGCAGACAGGCACGGGGAGGCACAGAGCTGGCCGCGCCGCCCGCGCTTCCCCCGTGCGGCTTTCATGAATGGCTCGGCTTCCCAGCCCGCCGATTGGCTGGCGCCCCGGACGCGAGGTCCAATCAGCGGCCGCGGCCGCCCGGTCTCCGCTCCGCGGGGGGCCTCTGTTCTGCAGCATGAATGGCGCAGCCGCGCAGCCGCCTACCTCGCTGGGCCCCTCCGCCTAGGGAGGAGGAGAAGGGGATTTTCTACTTTTTTATTCTCCGGACTTTTCAGGGTTCTGTTGGAATTGTGTCATTCTGAGGCTTGGCTGCAGCTACTGACAATAGCCCCTGGGCTTCCCTGAGTCAAGATCTTGTGACAGTGAAAGGGCTTGCATGGTTAGAAATGAATTTCTTTGCCTATGGCCCGGGCTGGCTCCGGTTTCAGGGAAAGAACTGCAGCCCTCCAGCCCGAGCAGGCAGCGCTGCTGGGGACAAAGGCAGGGCTGTTGGAGGAGGGGGGCCCCTTCCTGGCCAGTGCAGGGGGCTCCTGACATGTGCAAACTGCTAGGAACTTCTCCCGCAAACCAGAGGGGCTTGGTCACCCCTCCTGGTCACTGGCCTTGTCCTCACTCCATGTACCACGTGCTTGTGAGGACTGGGGCCCCCGTGAGGGAATCCAGCCATTCCACTGCATTTCCTGCTAAGTGGGAAAACATGTTCTGTTTTCTGATGTTATAAAGAAGGCATGTGTTTACAAATGCTCGTTAGGGAGAGCGTGGTTAATGGGCCTGCTTCCGGCCTCTCCTCCCCAGATGAAGGGATTGTGTGGCAGACAGGAGGACCCCCTGCTCGGGAAAGTCCAACACACCAGAATCCGGAATCCAAAGCTATACAGAAAGTATAGCTTTGCTATACCTTTGCTCTCTTGCAAGGTGGGTTGAGGCCAGGGTGAAGAAGGCCTTGAATGCCAGAGTGAGGAGGTGTTCCAGCACCCTGGGAGTCACAGAAGGTTGGTGAGATGGAGAGTGGGATTTGGGGGCATTTCAGAGAATCAACTGTCCCCTGGCAGGGACTCCTCTGCCAATTCATCTACCCTGAGCGTGGCTGGGACTGGCGCTTTATGGAACTTCCGCATTGGGACTGTGCGAACTGCTTCCTGCGACTCCTGGCTATTCCTCTTGGTAGTACCCCCATTTTAAAGATGAGAAAACAGAGGTTCCGTGTCATCTGCAAAGGGTCCCACAGTTTGGGAGCAGCAAGCCCAGGTGCACGCCCATTGTGCCACACAGCCACAGGGACAGATGCCAGGCTTCAGTGGCAAAATGCAGATAGATCGTCGAGCACCAGGCCCGGCACCAAATCACTGCTGTAGGAGTTAGGATCAGAACTGGACAGGAATGTTTGTTCCCAGATTTCCACGAGCCGGACTCTGGCCTCCCAGGGTGTGCAGGAGGCCGTGGGTGTGCAGCCGGGGCTGGGCTGGACAGACTTTCGTCGGTTTCCAGCTGTAGCCTCTATTTCTGCCGGTTGCTGGCCCAATGTCTGTTTTCATCTTCTAGCTCAGGAGTTTGGGAAACTTTTGGTCTTAGGGCCCGTTTGCATCTTGAGAACCACAGAGAGATTTTGTTTCATCTGTCTGTTCACCGCACGAGAAATGAAAACATAGAAACCTGGAAGACACACACCTTGACAAGCATACACTCCGTTAGCTGTCAGCTGTCAGCGTGGTGTCATCACTGGTCATGTAGCCTCTGGAAAAGTTCACCGTGCACTTATGAGACAATGAAAGGAAAATAGGCAATTCATGTCTTAGCGTCTTCATGAAAATAATTTCGACCTCTCAGACCTCCCAAAACCACACTTGTTCCACAGAGCGCGGTTTGAGCTGGTCCGTGGCTGCCCAGCTAAAACTTTGTTTTCCAGCCTTCCTTGTAGCTAGGTCCGTGGTGCCCTGGCCAATGGGCTGTGGGCTGTCCTCGGTGGTGCTGTCTGCACCTGGCGTGTGCAGCGTGACGGCTCCATGAACAGAGGGGTCTTGGGCAGCAGTCACATCCTGTCACTGAGCAGCAAGCTCTGCCCCCCGTCTCCCGTGCACAGGCTGGGGGACAGACAAGGTGTGATGGGCCTTGTAGACAGGACATCCCTCAAGGGTGAAGGAGCCTGGGTCACCAGTGTCATGCTGCCATACTATCCTGGATAGCCTTCCTGGGCTCCTGAGAGAAAGAGAAACCAACAACCTGGTTCCTGCTATTTTATTTGGGGTCTCCTGTCACATTAGCCTTGCCTGGTACATCAACCAGATTGCTCTTACACACCTGCACCTGAGCCCTGGCTTCTTGCTTTTGTCATGTTTGTAAGAAGTGGGATGAGCTATCCCTATAAACTTTTGGGAGGAGTTGAGCCTTCAGCTGGAAACACCCAGTGACAAGTGAATTCCTTTAACACTCATTTATTGAGATATTATTGTCATGACTCAAACACAGTCCGGAAGAGGAATGTGAGGTCACAGCTGCTGAGGAGGAGGGACTGGGGCTGTGTGAGTGTCCTGGGGCTGCTGCGCACATTGCCACACTCTGGGTGGTTTAGTGCAACAGAAGCTCACTGTGGGAGGCCAGAAGTCTGCGATCAGGGTGTCAGAGGGTGCTTCTTTCTGAGGCTGTGGGTTAGACCCTGTCCTGGGCCTCTCTCCAGCTCCTGGGGGCTCCAGTGATACCGGCTGCTCCTTGGCTGTGGCTGCATCACTTGATCCTCTGCCCCTGTCGTCACCAGGCCTTGTTCATGTGTCTCTCTGAGCAGAGCAGGCAGTGCGCGGCAAGCCCTGGGCTGGGTCTACAGCAGAGCTGCATGCAGGTTCCTTGGGTCCTTGCTCAGCCCAGAGACGCCTTCGTGCAGCAGACCCTCTCCCTGGTCTCTCTGTGTCTCTCTTCTTAGAAGGACACTTGTCACTAGATTTAGGGCCCACCCCAGTCCAGAATGATCTCATCTCGAGTTCCTCACCTTGATGACATGTGCAAAGACCCCTTTTGCAAACAGGTTCCTATGGGCAGGTTCCCCTTTGGGTGTGTGTAGTGTGCAGCAGCATTCAGCTCCTATGGGGCTCTAAGTGGAAAAGGCAGGCAGAAGGTGCCACCAGGACAACTGGAAGGCTTCCCAGAGGAGAGGGTGCTGACTTGGGCCTTAAGGGGAGTCACTTCCAGGAGGAAGAGGAGTCCAGGCAGGGGATCAGAATGCACAAAGGTGTGGGGCCTTGACGGGTCTGGGCCACCCAGGGGGACGATGGCATGCCTGGAAGAGGGGACATGGGGGACCGAGTGTCTCAGGACGAGGCGGGGGCATTCAGAGGTGGTGCCTGAGGGCTCTGCCCTGCAGAGTTGGAGCCAGCAGGGGTTCTCCAGCTGGGAGCGAGAGAGCGCCCTGCAGGACAAGGGTGGGTAATGGAGCCCTCACCCCTCACAAGGTTCTGGAACACAGAGCTTGTCCTGGGAGTGGGTGCAAATGTGCGACATCCGAGGCGTAGAGGGGGAGCTGGAGCTGTGCATGGTCCCTGGGAGGCCCCTGGGGGACCCAAGGGTGCCTACACAGAAGACAGCCTGAGAGCTGGTTGGTCTGCCTCACTGTGTTCCCACAAAACAGAGGCAGCTGCAAGGGGCAAGTGGCTTCCCCAAATGCAATGCCCAGTTCCCAGGGCGCCAGCCTGGGTCTTTGTGCTGATGCATGGTCCCCAGGCCTGGCCTCACTCAGCTGCCAGGGCCCCCCAGGAGTGCCCACACCCCACACCTTGTGTGTCCTGAGAATACCTCTCTGGCCCTGAGTACCTGTCCCCCACTCCCTGCCTGGGACAACGGGCTGTCAGGGCCAGGGGCAGGGCCACCCCACCCTCCTGACCCTACCAGGGCCTCACCTTGGTCCTGGAGCCAATTTCTGACTGATCAGGGAACAAGAAGAGCCTTCAGTGCCTCTACCCAGAGAGGTTGAGGTTTTCACCCCCGGCCACACCTGAGCCACTCGGAGCCAGGCGGCCTCTCCCAGCCTCTCCGCCTGTCGCTCTCTGTCTCTGCTCTTGCCGGGGCAGACTTGCTCCCATGCCCACCCAGAAATAGGGGGGACGTCTTGGTGCCATCCTAGTTGTGTAGTCAGAGCCTCCTCTGAGTGCCAGATGCACTAAGGGAGGAGCCTGACTCTATCCCCTGCAATCCGGTGCCCTTTTAACCTCTTGTGACTCGGTTTCCTCATCTGTGAAATGGAGCTGTCTGCCTTCATGGTAGGGTTAGTGGAAAAAATAAGTGAGAAGTGTGTCTGTTCAAGTCCGGGCTGTTGGGGACCCACACTGTGATCAGCCCCTGGGCTTTGGGCTGGAGCTGTGGCCACCTTGCTGTGGAGGCTGGGGTCCCTCTGCGGGCCACCTGCTGCTCCTGAAGGCCTCCCTTGAGGTCAGAGCTCCCCGCCCCACCCCCAGGCTCTCTCTAGTGGGTCAGGCTGTACAATCTGGTTCGGATGAGGAAAGGGGGCTCACCTGGGCCCCAGTGTAGTGGGGGATGGAGGAGGCGATGTTCAGAGGGAAGCCCCTCCCCATGCTATTGATGTCCTGCCTGCAAAGGAAGGGTGTGACCTTCCTCTCTGCCCCCAGACCCATGTGAGGGTCACTCTGGGCTCATTTGCGCTCTCTCCCGCTGTCTCTCCCATCAGGGAAGCCAGGTGCCCGATCAGCCCAGGTCCTGACAAGACAGGATGGGTGGTAGAAGCACCCACAATTCTCTAGAGGGCTTTTGGGGGATTATCACTAAAAAAAGACACATTGGGGTCTGGAACCCCTTCACCAGGGGACCCTCCAGGCTGGGCTTGAAACTGGAGCAGAATGTCTGGGTTAGAGGGTTCTCTGTCTCTCTGTCTCTCTCCTCCCGTTTCTCCAACAGGCTCTGTTCCTTGGGGCAGAGCGGTGGCCCAGCCCTTTGAGTGGGGGCCCTGGGAAGCGCAGGCCCCTGCCGGCCCTTGGTCCCGAGCTTTCTTACCCTGGTTAATGAACAGTGAACGCTGTGGCCCTGGGAACGGGGCGGTGGGCGCCAAGGGGCGCAGAGGAAGGGCAGGAGGGCCGGGGCAGACATAACAAGCCGGGCCAGGGCAGGGGTCAGCTGCGTGGGCGGCTGGTCACATTCCTGGGATGCCAGGCCCGAGGGCTGGGCGGCTGTTTGTCTACACCTGTCCGCCCTGGTTGGTGAGGAGAAAGCAGCCAGAGCCTGGGCAGCCTGGGCCATGCTGCAGCCTGGCAAGTGGGCTGAGTGCGTGAGCTTGTGTGCTGCGCGCGACACCGACACTGTCTTCCCAGCTGGGGAAGGGCACGGTTCCCATAGTCCAGCGAGCCTGGGCCCTGGCCCGTGGGGCTCGTCCAAGTGACTTCGCTTCTGCGAGCCCTGGAGAGCGGGGGTCATGACATTAGGTGGGCCCCCCGAGATGACGTGTGTGAGCGGCCGGGTCACAGCCCCGGGGACACGTGGACACCATGGTCCCGTGTGCTGGGCTGGGCGGAAAGGGCATTCGAACCTGAGCCGGTTGTTTCAGAAGCACCTCAAACCCGGGATGGCTGCAAGAGGGTCCTGCACCATGCTCAGCACCCTGCAGGAAGGGAAAAAGCAAATTGCAATAATATCTATCGATGAAGAACATTCCAGATAACTGCCCCACCTCCAGGGAGGTGAGCCGGCTCCACAGCAGGGTCTGCGTGGGCAAAGGGTGGCACGAGGGTGGCAGGGGAGGAAGTGGTTTTGAGCCTGAGGACCCCAACCTCCAGCATGTTCCCCGTACGTACCGCAGGCCCCGGCTGTGAACTTCCCACAATCTCTGAAGTACCAGGGCAGATGCTTGGGTTTTTTTGAAAGCTAAAAACCCTTCATGGCCGCCATGGAAGGATGCTCCGGGCCTGGAGACCCGTGCTGAGCCTGGAGCTCTGGGAGGACAGCCCCTGCTCTGGGAGCCAGACCCCGGGGTCCCGACCCAGCTCCAGCCTGCGTTCCAGCGGGAGGACCCCGGCAGTCCGTCTCCTCTCTGAGCCGCGTTTTTCTTTTTTCGCATTTGTAAAATGGGCACAATATGAGAACTTACCTCACCAGGGTGCGTGAGGACTGACAAAATAGACACGTGGGGACAGTTAATATTAGTAAATGTCCCTTCCCATCTCTTCGCTGAATATGACAGTCTTTAGAGACACTCAGGGGTGTAATTCCAGAGTGGGTTTGCGTATTACACTCGCGTGCTTTGAACTTCAGATTGAACCGCTTGCACTGCAGGGAGAGGAGGCACAGGTGGGACTAGGCTAAAAGCCTGGCGCTGTGTTCCTTTCCCATCCCAGCTCCACGCCGTGTCCCTGCCAGGCACGGATACGGGGCGTTGATTGAGGACAGGGTGAGTGGGCACAGGGATCCCATTTCTGAGGCCTGGCCCTGTGCCATGCATGCAGGCCTTCCGTTCCTGCTGGGGATGTTGTGTCCTGCTCGTCCCCATCCCAGGACCTCCCCAATCCCCCTGCCCAGTGGGGCTGTCCCAGACCACCTCACTGAAGTCACCACCCCATCACGCTCTGCAGCCTCCTACACTAACTTTCTGCCATCACAAAGGGCCACAGACAGGTGATGTGAGCCTCTGTGTCAAAATGTCCCCTTTCCATAGGACCCCAGTTACATTGGATCAGAGCCCACCCTGACGGCTCATCTTAACTCGGTGACCTTGTAGGGGCCCTGTCTCCAAATGATGCCACGTTGTGAGGTACTGGGGGTTAGGACGTCAACACTTGAATGTTGTTGGGGGACTCAGTTCAAATCACGCCTTCTCCCTTGTCTGCGCCCCGAGCTCTGGGCGCCCCCTGGCTCTGCATGTTCCTGCTGGTCTGGTGTCCGCTGTCTCCTCCTCCACTGGGGCACAAGGGTCATTGTCTGGTTCGCTGCCGTGCCTGCAGTTCCTGGGGTGCTGGCTTGCATTAGTCATTTAACAGATTGTTGCTGAATGGCTAATGAATCCGAGACACAATTTGTAGGTCCACAAAGCCAAGTGAGGCCTCTGTGCGTCACCTGCCAGTTGGTGGCTGAGCTGGGAAAGCTGCTTGGGGAGCGCTTGGTCACTCGGCGACTGGGGAGGCCAGCGCGCCAGGCCCTTCCCCCAGCAGGGCTGCCCCAACACCCCTGGGCCCTGGGCAGAGGGAGGGCTGCCTGGAAGTCCCTACAACCCCACACCTAGCAGAAGAATCCAGAGGCGGTTTGTGACAGGGACGCTCGGCCCCACATCCTCCTTCAAGTCACCGCAGGTTTGGCTCAGAGCGCCCGCTCTGCCTGGTGCAATCTGATCCCACACTTCAGATATCCCAAGAACGTTATCTCGTGCTGGGGCTTCAGCCAATTCCTTCTGGACAGGACACCTCCTTCACTGTTACCTGTTTCCCAGTTAGCTCCTAAGTGGCCTTTGTCCAGCAGTTTCCACTGGGTTATGCAAGAGGAGGGTTGCCAGGGAATTCAGGGCCATCCGAAGACTTCTGAGGAAGAGGCACTACCCGGGGACAAAGGCCTCATCTCTTCCTCTGCATGTGGAGGATCGAATTAGAGTCAGCTTGTGTTTCCAAACTCTGTCTCACCCCAGTGTTTAGCCAATTTGAAGGCCCCAGAAGCTTCAGAAGAGAGTGACAGAAGAAGAAAGGGACACACAAGAGGGGAAGAACCAGACGGCAGCCAGTAAAGATGGCAGTTGGCCCTGCATGGACCCTCCAACCGGCTGCCCACCCAAAGTGCAAGAAGCTGGCCCCTGCCTGTGCCTGCAGCTCAAATCCCCGACCTTCGGCCCACAATGAGCATGTGGGCAACCACTGATGGGAAGCTGAGCACTCACTCCAAGGGCATTTGCCCCTGGACACCAGGCTCAGAGAGGGGGAGTGAGCTGCCTGAGGTCACACAGCAGCAGTGGAAGTGCTGGAGCTGTCTGATGCCCATGTTCCTGGTTAGACTCCAGGCTGGGAAGGTCTCTGTTCTTCTGAGGCAACCACTTCTAAGACCCCCATTCAGCACAGGGATCCCATCCTCCAGGGTGTGGTCCCACGGTAATAGGCAGGGTCTAGGCCCTAACTTTTGGTGTAAGATCTGATCCCTCCTCCCTGCCCCTTCTGGGGAGTAATGGGAAGGGAGTGTTTGGGCCTGGGGTCTGGGCTTCCAGGACGTCTGAGAGCATGTCCTGGACGCCCAGACAGGCCCTCCTCTCCGCTGGGCCTGGCCTGCACCCCTTCCTGAAGGCCCCAGCTTCGCCCCATTCCTGAGCCCAGGCCTCCCACCGGGGCCTTTGTAGGACTTGGGTTTCACAGGGTCTCCGGTTTCACCTCTTGCTGGGAGGATCCTTCCAATTCATGAACCAGTGACCTCGGGGAGGTGGGTCTTCCCACCCGCATCATCAGGCCCTAGGAATTCGGTCCTGGCCCTCCCTCCCCCAGGGCCTGGAAGTGGAAGGGCCGGGCCCTGCCCAGGCCAGGGCTGGGGTGGGGGACACCCTCCAGGGTAGGGACAGGAGGCATCAGTTCCCGTAGGGAACCGGACCAGGTTTGCAGCTTCCTTAGCTGATCTGAGCATTGAATTGTAATTTTGCAAGTGGAGAAAAGAAAGAAAACTTCAGAAAGTCTCTGCAGATAGTCTCTGCGATCCCGCAGATATCACGGAGGTTGAGCCTCCAGGCTTTGGCTCAGCCACCAGGGTGCAAATCTCAGCTCCTCGTACCGGCTATGTGGCCTGGGCAGCCCCTTCACCTCCCAAGCCTCAGTCTCCCTGTTTGTCAATGCGGTGGTGGAGGTGGTTCCAGCCTGGCCTCCCCCCCAGCTTCCTCTTCTCTCCCACGTCACTAGTGTTTCCCCGCCCCCCACCCAAGACCCCTGGGCACCCCTCTTTCAGCTGCGGGGATCTGGTGTGTGATTTGGTGCGTGCCTGTCCTGGGGCAGGCACGGCGCTGGGGCTGGGGGTCCCTGACCACCCGGTGTCCAGACTCACGGGGTTTGGGGGTTCCTTGGTTTCTCCTCTTTCCTCTCTGCCCTTCTCCGTGGGTGACCTCATCCGTTCCCATGGACTGAAGTGTCCTCACGCTGATGACTTCCAAATCTGTCCCTGCAGCCACCACCCCTCTGCTGAACTCTGGCCATATCTGGCCATCCACTCACCATCTCCCCCTGGGTCTCCCAGACGTGTCAGGTGGAGCGTGTCCATGCTGGGCTTCTGGGTTCCTCTCCCCAGGCCTTTCCCAGGCACCCCCACCCCGTCTCCCCACCCCAGTGAACCCCACCACTGCCCCTCCTCCAGCTCCATCCGGAAACCCCCTCGTTCTCCTGCCCCCTCCCCACCCACGTGTGCTGTCGGGAGCCCATCTGCAGGCCCAGGCCCAGGTGACACCAACGACCCTTCAGAGGCATGAAGTGGGGTGGTCTCTAGGAAGAAGAGTCAGGATTTGGCGAGAAGCTACTCCTCTGTGAGCCCCTCTAGGGACGCAGGGATAAACCATGTCTCCCCAGGCCCAGGGGGAGCCCCTGGTGGCTCCCTGAGTCCCAGAGCCTGTGTCCCCAGGATGAAGCCAGGTAGGTCCTCTGGGAGGCGGAAGGTGGGAAAGACCGACAGGGACGGAGAGTAGGGAGGGGAGACATCCCGTGGTGCGAGGGGCTTCCACACGGGCATGTGAGGGGAGGGTCCAGGCACATGGCTCCCCAGCCTCGGACTTGTGTGTCCGTGATCAGCTAAGAATAGGACTGTTTTTTTTTCCTTCTGGGAATAGTCTACACCTGCCTGCTCCTCACCTGGCTAGGGAGCTACACTGGCACCTACCAGACAAGGGGGTGCGGCTTTGCCCTCCCTTGGCGGGCGAGGAGACGGAGGCACGGAGCGCCCCAGACGTGTGCTGAAGGGCAGGATGTGGAACAGCCCTGCTCACTGCTGCACACGGCCCCTCCCCCAGGCCGCCCTCCCGACCCCACAGCCCTGTTCCAGGCAGCTGCTAGCACCACAGGGCAAGGGGACAAGCCTCACCCACTCTGGAAGGAGAGGGCGGGGCCTCGTCCCTCCTGGGGCCCGCGTGGAAGCACAGTGGATCTCTCCAGGGACGGCCATCAAACAGGGGTCACTTCACATTGCCATAAAGCAAGGGCCCCTGGGAACTCTCGCAGCTTTCCCAGCCCCCAGCAGCCCGGGCTCCTCCAGCCTCCTCATCCTAGGGCCTGCAGAGCAGCCTGGGGCCTGTGGCAGCTCCAATCCCGCAGGCCCGGGCCCAGGGAACGGGAGACCCAGGCTTGCGGCTCCTTTGTGGAGAATGAGAGCGATGCAGAAGCCGGAATGGTGAGGGAGAGGGCGCAGGGGGGCATGAGAGCTGGAGTCTCATGGGCGCGGGGTCTGTCCCGTCGAGACCTCGGCCCTTAGCGGGTCGTCCTTCCAACAAAGCACCTGCTGAGCAGCCACCATGCACTAGGAACCGTGCCAGGGCGGAGACGAAGCTGGGGAAGACCCGCAGGATGGAGGACACACAGCCCCGCAGCCCCGAGGGCAGGACAAGGGCGAACCCACCGACACAGGGCGATTCCTGGTGCCTGTCAACCCAGGCAGCTTCACTGGCCGAGGGCCACTGTGTGGAGGTGGGAAGGCCAGGGTTCAAAGCCATTCCCCTGCCTTTCCCTCCATCTACCCCTCCCTCCCTCCCTCCATCCCTCATTCATTCGTTCATCCATCCACTCGCTGAGCACCGACTGTGTGCTAGGCCCTGTGCTGGGTGCAGAGAACAAGAGGGACACGTCCCTGCCAAGGTTGCACTCTGCTGGGGAGGGGAAAAGCATCCAGGCTCATCGGACAAGCAAATAACACAATGACAAAAAAGTCAGGGTCGCCTGGAAGAGAAGGAGCTGGCCATCTGTGCATGTGTGTGTACGTATGTATGTCTGTGCACACGCACGTACACGCACATGCCTATGTTTCTGCATGTGCATCCATGCCCAGGTGTGCGTGCCTTGTGTGTGAGCATATACACATGTGACTGTGTGCACACATGTGTGCACGTGTCTGCGTAAGCGTGTGCTTGCACGTATGTGAACATGCGTGCGATTCCTGGCAGAGGGGCGGGAGTGAGTGACGTGTGGATGCAGGAGGCGTGGAGGGCTGTGCTGGCAGGGAGGAGAGTAAGGGGACAGGAGCCGGGCCGTGCAAACCTGTGGAACACGATAGGAGTGTGACTTTTATTCCAACACCAAGGAAGCCTTTGGAGGCATTTCCATGCGGTTATAAATGCACGCAGCCGTGGTGCGGGGCAGCCGTGGGGAGCCCGAGAGGGCAGGGCATGAGAGCAGGCCGGGCCTGTGCCACACCTGCCCAGGGAGACAGGACGGGCGGCCCAGGGAGCCCCACACTGAGCTCCTCACAGGGAAACGACAGTGTCCAAGACTGAAAACGATACAGGGGAGACTGATGACAGCTTAGACGTCGCAAAGAGAAGGAATGATGGACTTGAAACACAGCAGTAGAAATTCTCCAAAATGGGACACAGGGAGGAACAAAGACTTACAGAAACAAAGCCGAAGGGACGAGCAGGGCATTGGTGAGCTCCGGGACAACATGAAGCTGCTTAACGCGCAGGTAATCGGGGTCCCCTATGACCCACGGTGGGTGCGCTGCCACCGCCCGCCTCGTCGGACGTGTGAGACGGAAGACCGGCCACGCTCAGCCTGGGCGAGGACGCAGAGCTTCTGGAACTCTCCCACCCTGCGGGCTGGCTGTGAAATGGTACAAGCTCCTCGGGAAACTCTTCGGCAGATTCTTCGGAAGCCAAACGTCCGTCTGCGTGTGCCTCCTGGGCGTGCACCAAGGGGAACAAAAGCACACGGCCCCGCGGTTCCTGCACACGCATGTTCGTAGCAGCTGTGTGGCACGCCCCAAACCGGAAGCTGCCGACGCCCATCAGCAGGAGCACAGCAAGCGAAGGCCTCGGCGGTCACCCGTCGAGCTGCTGGGGAAAGACCGGGCCTGGGTGTCCTGGGAGGCCCAGGTTCCGCTCTGGCCTTCCCACCCCCATGTCTCTGCCCCCCACCACCTGGGTCTCTGTGCCCCAGGGCGAGTCTGAGCCTCAGTTTCCCTTTCTGCAAATTGGCTCTGGTGAGGCCGTCTGATTCCTGGCTGTGGGTAGCGCCAGTGTGGCTCCACTGGGGAGGGTCCTCCCAAGTGTGAAGGGAGATGCCAGCCCCAGCACTGGCCACACTGCGACGGGCCCTTAGCTGCCTCTGGCCCGGGAGCCCTATGGAGCGTGAGCCGGATGGACATGTAGGTCCACCTCAGGACCTCAGGCCTCAGGAGACAGAGGGGGCCTGGGGCTGTGGCCCTGTCCCTTGATGGGCTCTGTGCATTGGGTAGAGCAGGCAGGGTCAGGGGTCATGTTTAAACACGGGGGAGCCCAGGGAGGTACCTCCTGGCGGCACGCTGTCCAGGTGGCGTGGGCGGGAAGTCCCTTGGATGTTTTTGGGGCAAAATAACAAGGCTGTGGTCACTCGCCTGACTGGTCATGCGGAGGCAGTCTGGGAGGACAGAGAGGCAGCCCTGTCCCTGGGGAGGGGCTGGGACTCGAGGTGATTGGGGGAGAACCCAAAGCCTGAGCTGGAGTCTGAGCAGGAGGGCAGGTGCCCTGCACACAGATGTGAGTGGACAAGGGGCAGCTGGCTGGGCCACGGCTCTCCCAGGCCCAGTACCCTGGTGGCCGATTCTGAGCAGCCTCAGCCTGGGGCCTAGCCCAGGCTCTGCGGCCACAGCAGGGGTGCACCTGTGTTTCTGAGAGTGCCCTAACCCTTTGCTACCTCGTGCTGGCACATTGGTCCCCATGTAGGGCCTTATAACTCCCACCACCCACACCCCGAGCTCCTGGGGGTGGCCCCACGCCCAGCCGCATGCGTTGGCTGGACCCGAGTGGTGTGAATGAATGAATGAAGCATCTATTCCCCTCTAGTCCCGAGTTTCTCTCCTGCAGAGTCTGTGCCTAGTTCAGGAAGTGTGTTCTCTGAGTTGGGTTTCTATCACCACGTAACCAACTACCAATGATTTAAAAGCTTAAAACAGCATAGAGGTATTGTCTTAATGTTTGGGTGTCAGGAGTTGGGAGTCAGGACACAGTGTGGGTGAGTTTCCTGTCTCGTGAGGCTGCAGTCGAGGTATCCCCGGGGCTGGGGTCTCATCCGAGGTCCGGAATCCTCATCCAGGCTCTCATGGTTGCAGAAGAATTTATTTCCCTATAGCGGTAGAACCCATGGCAACTGTGTCTCCAAGGCCCGCAGGAGAGACAGCCTCTGGCTTCTAGACCATTTTTTGAATGGTCACCTGATTAGTTCAGGCCCACTGAGTTTAATCTCCCTTTTGGTTAACTCAAAGTCAACGGATTAGGGACCTTAATCACACCTGCAGAAATCCTGCCACCTTTGCCATGTCGTGTAACTTAATCATGGAGCGACAGCCACCATATTCACAGCCCCGCCACATTCCAGGGAGGGGATAACACAGGTGTGTACACACCAGGGGCCGGGATGCCAGGACCATCTCGGACTCCTACCAACCAGCCACGTTCTCCTTGGCTCTTCCTGAGTCTGGCCCCAGGAAGGTAACTAGTGAAGCTCTGTGGAACCAATAAATGAGCGAGTGTGTGAGTGTGTGAGTCTGGCATCTCCCATCGAACTGGGACCTTCCTAGGCCCTGGCAGCTAAAGCCTGAGGTTAGCTTGGGCGCTCACCTGGGCGAGTGCAGGAGCGAGTGGTGCATCTGTCTCTCCTCGTGGCCAGCCCAGGCCCGCTGCTCTGGGGCCCACTGCAGCGGCAAGTAAGCCCTGTCCTTGGTCTGGGGCCATCTCTTGCTTCACGCAGCTGCCCCCACGATGTACAGCAGCACCCAGGGGCAGTGACCCTGGCTGAGACCTTGTGCGTGGCCTTCTGTCCTGACCCCCTGAGTCCCCATCTATAGAAGCCAGGTGACTACACCTGGTGGGTGTAGGCAGCACTTGCCACCTGAGCAGCACTTAGAACAGTGCCTGGTGCCACCCTAGAAGCCCACACTGTCACCTCCTTTCATCCTTACAAGAACATTATGAGGCAGGCGCTATCATAAGCCCCTTTCATAGCTTGGCAAACTGAGGCACAGAGAGGTTAAGTAACAGGTGCAAAGCTGCAGACTGGACCCAGACAGTCTGGCTCTACCCATCTGTAAAGGGATCCCCACCTCCCGCCCTGCAGTCCCTGGGCTGGGAGTTGGGGGTTAAAGACTCCACTCTCCACACTGTGCTGTGTGACCTTGAGCAAGCCAGCAGCCCTCTCTGTTTGGGCCAATGTATTGGTTTCTTGAAGCTGCTGTAACAAAATGCCACAGCCTGGGTGGTCTACACAGCAGAAAAGTGTTGTCTCATGGTTCTGGAGGCCACAGTCCAAATCCAAGGGCCGGCAGCATTTGCGCCTTTTGCGGCCATGAGACGGGGTCTGTTTCCAGCCTCTCTCCCTGGCTTGTACGTGGTCATCTTCGTGGTCACGTGGCCTCCTCCCCTAGGCATATCTCCCTCTGTGTCCACGTTTCCCCTTTCTAGAAGGACACAGTTATATTGGGTGGGGCCCACCCTACGACCTCAACTTCATTACCTCCGTAAGGACACGTCCTAAGGTTCGGGGGTGAGGGTTGCAGCACACGAATTGCTCAGGGGTCGGGGAGACATGATTCAGCCAATGACAGCCGCAGCCGCCAGGTCCATCTCCACCCCTGCCCTAGCCGTCTCCTGAGAGGGTCTCGGGACCCGACAGAGTTTTCTTTCCTTACCCGGGCCCACAGCCGCACACTCAATCCTTGGGCTGCACGTTCGTCTCTGGGAGGCCCTGGCCACGCCAGCCCGTGGCCTTGGGGTTACCTGCGGGCCTGCACCTTCCTCTCAATGACAGTTCACGAACTGGCCCCCTCGCCAGGTTTCTTTTGCTGGGTGTCAGGCAGGAAGAGGGTCCAGTTCCAGCATGCGTGACTCGTGTGCATCCTACACAGCCGGCTACTGCTTCCCGCAGCGTCACGGGGTTTGTGCAGACCGGGGAAGGCCCTGGGGCCAGTGCCCAGCCCGGGCTGGGGCGGCTGAACTCAGCTCCGGCCTCAGGAAACGGTGCCTTTGAAAGCAGAAACTCTTCCCTCTGAAAGGGGAAAAGAAAGTTCCTTCTCAGCATGGCCTCTGGTGGCTTCTCCTCCCTGCCGCCCCCAACTAGAGCACCCACTTTACCTGGGGGGGGTCAGGGGAGACACATTAACATTTTTGTTTATGCTAATGACAAAAATAACACGTTGTCTTTGACCTTGATGCTTCCCTAATTGCACCTCCATCACTAGAGGCTTACCCTGGGTTAGGGCTGGTCCCAGACATTTCAGAACAAAAGGACGTTGCTCTTTCCCTCAGATGATGCTCATTACTTATTCATTCATTTATTTCAGTTACACAAGCAATGTCTGTCCGGGCCTGAGACAGGAGAGGTAAGCTCAAAGGCAAAACATCGCTGCAACCTGCCGCGAGGCATGACCTCCCCCGAGGGCCAGTGCGCGCTCCTCCTCTGCCCCGCACGCCGCGTGCCGGCCGTGTGCGCTCACACGCGTGTGTGCTCCTTCAGGTGCCGCCGACCTGCCGCCCCCACCCACGCTTGCACCCAACCTTCCACTTTTCTTCTTCTTCCTTTTTTTTTTTTTTGTGACCAATAAACTTTATTTTTTGTTAGCAGTTTTAGGTTGGCAGGAAAATTGAAAAGAAATTCCAGAGAGTTTCCATATTCACCCCCATGTTCCCCTATGGTGAGCACCTTGCCCTGGGACGGCACGATCGTGGCAACGGAGGAGCCGATGTGACCCCGTTGTCACCAGCTAAAGTCTCGAGATGACATCGGGCCCGCTGTTGGTGGTGACACGCTGTGAGTTTTGACAAAGGTTGTGACGTGTGTCCACCGTCGCCCCACCATACAGTGCAGCCTCCCTGCCCCGAACCTGCCACGCCCCAGCTGCTCAGCCCCCGCCCCGGCCCCCGGCGGCGCCTCCGTAGCGGCTTCCAGCTCCTGGTGCCGTGGGAATCGCGCAGTCTGCAGCCCGCCCAGGTCGGTTCTGTCATTTAGCAGCACGTAGGTAAGCTTCCTCTCCTCCCGTGACTTGCTAGCTCATTCCTGCCTGTCACAGGAAATATCCCCTGCCTGGGTCACCACTCGCCTACTGAAGGACATCTCGGTGGCTTCCAAACATGGGCAACTACGAGTAAAGCCACCATGAAATCGCGTGCAGGTGTTTCTCGTGCGAGTAAGTTTACAGCTCACGGGGGGCGGACACCGAGGAGCACGGTCCTGGGTCACACGGTACGAGCGTGATTAGCTCCGCGAGAGGCTGTTCTGCCCACCCTGCTCTCAGCCCGGCCTGGCTTCCGCTTCAGAGGCCGTCATGCAAAGTGGGCTTGATCGCCAAGAGGGGGTCTCCCCTCTCGCCACACGCATTGGCTCGGGACAGTCACATGACCAGGCTGCGCCAAGGAGAGTTCTACCTGGGATGTTGCCAGCATGGCCTAGACACGGGCTCTCCTTCCCGTGGGGATCACTCAACTCCCGGTGGACGGGAGCCTGGAAGTGAAGCCAGCACAGAGAAAGCGGTGCATGGATGGAATGAGACGTGTCTCGATGACATCACTGTCACCCCCAGCTGTGTGGTGCCTGAAGTCTACAGCTGGGCTGTCTACGCGAGTCAGTACGGTCCCCGTTCTGCTGAAGGGTGGGGGTTTCTGTCACTTGCAACCAAAACTCCTAAGACAAATGTTTTTGTATGGACCTTTCTTTATGTCAACAAATTTATGTGCACGCTGTCATTTAAAAATATAGTAGCCCATTTTAAACATGTTTATTAGGATGAGATTTACAAACAATAAAATTTGCCCATTTAAGGCGTACAGTTATGTGAGCTTGATACACACAACTGTGTAACCACAGCCACAACGAAGATACAGAACAGTCCCCTCACCACAAAATCTGCTCACGCTGCGCCTCTGTGGCTGAACTCTCCTTCCCCAGCTCCTGGGAAACACAGGTTTGTTCCTGCCCCCACAGTCCTCCCCTTTCCAGAACATCATGCAGTGGAATCGCACAGTGCGTAGCCTTGGCATCCGGCTTTTCACTTGGCACCATGCATTTGAGGATCCGCTGCATTGGCTGCTCCTTTTCACGGCTGAGTAGTATTCCACTAAATGGACTGACAACGGTTTGTTCACAATTCCCCAGCTGGGAGACATCTGGGTGGTGTCCAGTCTGGGGGGGGGGTCATGAGTACAGCGGCTACGTACGTTCACGCACAGGTTTCTGTGTGTATGTTGAGTCAATAGATTTTTCTCAACTCCAAGGAGGTGCCAAAGCCTTAAAGTCAGGGCAGTTGGGCCCTTGAAGGACTCTCCTCAAACTCCCCACGTTGCCTCCGGAAGGCAGAGATACTCTGAGGGTGAGAAGGAGCTGCCGGGAGGATTCTCTCTGGAGAGAGGACCGCCCCGCTCCACCCTCTCTGCCCAAGGCCTGCTGTCAGACGATGAGACCCAGGTATCCCTCAGGGTTCACCGTGACGTTCTGACACATGGCACAGTGTGGGGTGATCAAATCGAGCTAATTAGCACACACATCACCTCTCTTACATACAGCAAAACATCACATCGCACCCCACAAACGTATACCGTTAGATTTGTCCCTCAGCAATAACGTCAGTAATTGAAAAAGAGGAAAGAAGTATCCAGTGGTTCCCGCATGGAGATGAAGATGACAACAGGGACTCTCTAACGAATCATTGAGTTCTAGTGTGGGTCTGACACCCACTTGCTATTTTGGGGGGACCTCACAATATTGTTGCAAAGGTGCCTGTCCCCAGTGTCACCACGAGGACACCCAGAGCTTGTGTGCATGCTCTCGGCCAAGGGAGGGTCATGCCTTCCGTCTGTCCCAGCCCCCACTCTCTGCTTTCGCTCCTGACCACGGCTGACAGCAGTTACCCTGAACGACCCTCATGTCGTTACTCTGTGGCCGCGTCCCACGTGGTGCCTCGGTTAGAAAGTGCCTCCCCAGGGCTGAGCCCAGGGCTCCCGCAGGCCCCCACCCTGCTTCCAGCTTGCAGACAGGACCGGCCGTCTCCTCACCACAACCTCCATCTCGCCTGGCAGGGGCAGCCACCTCCAAGGCGCCCACGCCAGGAGACCTGGTTGGAAATGGAAAATACTTTGCTTGGATGACATCCAGCCAGAGAAATACTGGAGCATTGACCGGCCCGGGATCCACGCACCATGGAGAGACGGACGTGGCTGGGCCCTGGGACAGAGAGACACACAGCAGGCCACTGGTAGGGTCCTGCCAGCAGCGGCTGACCAGAGACAGGCCCGGCCGGCTCAACCCTCGCACCAGCAAGGGCTGACCAGGTGGTTTGGTTTTATTTTACGGCTGTGCTGTGTGGACGGCATCACCTTGGCCTGCTCAGATCTCAGCAAGAGGGAGGGAAAATGTGTGTGCCCACGGCCCTGGGTGTGTGGTGTTTACATCTGTCTTGCTGGGCACGTGGCCCAGCCTGGGTCGCACTTGCCACCAAGATCACTTACCAATCACCCTCGTGGACACTTCCTGAGCGCAGGCTGTGTGTCACGCGCCTCAGCCTCGGTTTACCATGCGAGCGAGTGCTGGCTTCACCAGCACCTGGTCTTCCCATTTTATACACATTTTGTTAATGTAAAGGCATATGGTGGTGCATGAAGGTGTGTGGTGACAGCTCCTCCTTGCTTTTGCTGATTTTAAGGGAATTTGGAAAACGACCTAACGAGAAAGGCAGTCTGGAGTGGACCCTAACACAAGTCTGCACAACTGACGTGCAAACCCTGCCCCCGCCTCTCTCTCTCTCTCACTTTCGTCGTGGCACACAAAGCCCGTCCCTAGAGCCAGGGTATGGAGGTGTGGGAGCGTGTTTTGGGTGGGATGGGGATGGTTGAATTTTAATGTGGAATCTACTTACGGTAAGTGACATTGACTCACCATGTACAGCAGGGCTATGAAATAACCTCTAAGAAAATAGGCGGTGCACAGTGGCTCACACCTAGCACTCTGCGAAACCAAGGCGGGAGGATCTCTTGAGCTCAGGAGTTTAAGACCACCCTGAGCAAGAGCGAGACCCCGTCTCTACTAAAAATAGAAAAATTAGCCGGGCAGGGTGGTGGTGTGCACCTGTTGTCCCAGCTACTCAGGAGGCTGAGGCAGGAGGATCGCTTGAGCCCAGGAGCCGGAGGCTACAGTAAGCTATGATGACACCACGGCACTCTAGCCTGGGTGACAGAGCAAGACTCTGTCTCCAGAAAAAAAGAAAGAAAAAAAAAAGAAAGAAAGAAATAAAAGAAAATATACAGATTGGCAGCATCAGGTCAATAATGAAATAAGCTGTGCACAGAGCAGCCCAAGGTGCCCCAGTGGCTGACGTCCTGGGGACTCTGAGCTGTCTCATTTGCTCCTTGGAAGGATGGCTTATGAGCAAGTCCGATTATCCCCATGTTATGGGGGAGAGTCTGGGGTTCCAGGGCTCAGTGGCTGCCTGTGGCCACCTGTGCGACAAAATGGGCTTTCTGGTTACCTGCAGTCTTCTTTCTCCTGTGGATGGGGAAACTGAGTCCCAGAAATCAGCCACAGGGTCAGGGCACAGTGGGCTCTGGCCCTGTCCAGGAGCTCCCCAGACAGCTAGCCCTTCCAGGCCTGGATGCCGCCAGGACACAGGGCCTGGACGGCAGCCACTCACCCACTGGGACCAGATTCCCATAGGCCTTGGCTCTGGGTGCGGAGGCTGCACCCCCAGATTGGAGCTGGCCTGCCCGCGGCAGGGCCAGGGCTGGGTCCTTTCTGCTGAGTCACTAGCAAGGCTCAGGCCTGACCACAGGACATTTCTGAGATTCCAGGGCTGGCTCCGCAGAGGCAGACTTTGGCCCTGCTGCAGGTCCGGCCTTGCCCGGCCCAGAATCCTGGCCTTGCAGAGCTGACAGGGCCATGGGGAGTGGGGTCCTGGGGACAGAGGCTGGGAGGCAGGGGCCATGCCCTCTGCCCCCTCCCTCAGCAGGGCCCAGAGGAACGGCTTGGGGGTCTGCCCTCCCAGTGGGAGCTAGCTGGGTCCCACCTGCAGTGCGAGTTAACGGCAGGACTTCAGGTGCAAGAGGTTCTGAGGCCGAAGACAAGGGGCTCGGAGCTTGTTCTTTCACGTGTTTTTGCATTTTCTCCCAGCGGAACAATTTAACCAATTTTAATGTGTAATATTTCATTTGCATGTTTTAAAATTCAAAAAGTGTGAAAGAATATATGGTTAAAAAGTCTCCTACCCCAGCCCGAGGACGCCGTTTTCCTTCCCACAGGTAAGCAGGGACAGCAGTTTCCCGCAGCTCCTTGCAGGGGTAGGTCGTGCAAATGCAACCAAATCTCTACGCTGTCCATGCAGAGATGTGCACGTGTACGCTCGTGCACACATATGTGCGTGTGTCCTTTTATCCCAAAGGAAACACATCTTTGTCCTTTGACAAAGTTCTTCTTTTGCATTTGGCTACTCAAAAGTGCTGCCAATTTTGGTGGCCAACAGGGGAAGCTGCTGGGGAACATAACTTGGCAAAGTGTGAAGTGTGATCAGGAAGCCGTTGGTGTCTGGCAGATTTCTCCGAAGTCTTCGGTGACGCCCCCAAAGGCAGGCAGGGCCCCTTTCCATTTTTAGGCTGTCTTAGGAGAGGCTCTTGTCCTCGAGGACCTGGGTCATTGCAGACAGGTGCTGCGGGGCTCCCTGGACCTCAGGTACCCACGGCTGCTCTGGGATCCTGAGCGCCGACCCGTCTGCGCCTCAGTGTCCCCTACGGTGGGGAGAGCAGTGTGCACTCAACAAATCTGGTCATCCCAGAGACACCCGTAAGACATCCAGGTGCAGAGCCTGGACCACCGGCCTACTGTGCATGACGAGGGAGCCGTCCCAGATGATCTGTGACAAGCCCGCGTGTGTCGGGGGCACTGCAGGCCGGGGATGTCTGCGCAGCAGGTGAGAGACACAACAGGGCCCAGGGATCAGGAGGGCCACGGGCTACATCACTGAACGCCTAAGGGACATTATTATGCTGTCTCTTTGTCCTAAAGTGATGTGATTTTGCCATGAAAGCTCTAATCCCATCGGGTAAAAGTACTTTAATAGGATTGTGTTCTTTTTCTTCCTTAGTAAAAATTAAAGCTTAATTTAAAATGCTTAAAAATTTTTAGTTAACACTGTAATTTTTACACATTAGATTAGCTTATAAAACACACTCGAATCCTTAACGTTAAGATAGCTTAGACGCCAGTAAGATGAGGACACAGTATTTGGATGCTCACGTGGATAGGAGGGTTTTTAGTGAAAGGTGACAAAGTTGACATGCCCGCCTCCCTCCGCCCGCTGAAAAATGGAGAAGGGACTTTTAAAACGTCACAAACTCAACAGGATGAAGAGAATGAAAGACGGCAGCAACACACTGCAAAGCAGATAGACGAGGTATTTGTCAAATAAAGATTACGGAAGGCCACTGTTTCAGACCAAGCCTCTGCGCCGGGCCAGACAGAAGAGGCTGACAATCCAGT
This sequence comes from Lepilemur ruficaudatus, assembly GCA_963574885.1. Lineage (NCBI taxonomy): Eukaryota > Metazoa > Chordata > Mammalia > Primates > Lepilemuridae > Lepilemur > Lepilemur ruficaudatus. Next base: position 93,113 of record CAUYRT010098464.1, read on the forward strand.
GGAGTCGCCGGGGCTGTGGGCCACGTCGCCAAACCCAGACCAAGTTGTTGTTTGACCTTCCGAGAAATCAGGAAAAGGAGGTAACAGCCAATTTCCCAAACACTCCAGTTTAAAAACTTCTATCAGCATGATAATTAAGTTCCCTCTGCTTTCATCCTCACACAGAAAAGGCAGCCGGAAGGACCCTGGTATTAACTAATTAATTACTTTTCTATTGTTCTGTCCCCGTCCCCACCTTGTAGGAAAAGTGTCTTTGAAACGCCTGGCATGCGCGTCCTCTCTGCTCTGTCTACAGGGCCAGCCGCCCCGCGCAGCCCGTGGGAACACTTACGCTGTTTTTGAGATGAAGTGTCGCCAGATTCTAGCATCTCGATTAAGCCAACTTTAAACCGCAGTTTAAAGACCTTTAAACCGCAGTTGTTGTAATTTTGTCTGTTGACAGGTCGTCTCCCTTTCTCTCGACAGCCGACTCGGTATTTCTTGCATTAATCAGCATGCAGAGGTGGTTGTAATACGGTAGGTTATTTAAAGTTTAAAGAAACACTTCACACTGAAGCAGAAAGTCAAATGTGAAAAATTAAATTTACAAGTTTATGGAACCTGGGCCTCAAACGGAAAGGTGCTCTTGGACTCGGGCTGCGGCAGGTTGGAGTAGCAGGAGCCACAGGAGGGCAACGCCCAGAAGGAAAGCGACATCCGCTCCCTGGAGCCACCATACGTGCTCACAGCCTGGTCACCTGGAGTTTTACTCTGCAAGGAAAACAGTCACAGCGTACGTACCAACATATTACATACTGCAGTGAGCCAAACCATTGACACCGTATGACAAGACAGCCCCTCTGACCATCACGAGAAGCTAAAAAGTCACTCACTCATTAAACCAAATATTTAAAATACATTTACTACTTAAAATCACCACAGAACAAACTGCTTCCAAAAATAGCGTTTCTCCTTCCCTCCTACCCTTTCAAAAACTTGTTAAAAGTTAGAAATCTTTCCAAAAAACACGTGCGGTCCCGTCCTTTTAAAGAGAGCGTGTAAGGAAATGCAAGGACTGAGTCGGAAGGTCTGGGACTCGGTGTAACCGTCACCGTCACGTCACCTCACTTTCTCGTCGCGCACCTGGTTTCTCATCTGTCCGTCACCCAGAGAGAGGACTGGACGAAACGATTCTCATTTTGGCGACTCGGAGGTCTTCCGTGCGCACTCCACGGTGTGCGGCTGTGCTGTGGAGAGGTGCGGCATGGACGTGTGGTCCCGTCACGCAGGCGGGGCCCCCGCACCAACGGCTCCCGCTCACTGTGCCCCGGGCCTCTCCCTGACCCACGCCATCGCCCGCAGTGCCGCCAGTGCTGTCTTCCTGAATCACAGATCAGACCATGACATTCTTCCTAAACACACGTCACATATTCTGACACATAAAGGGTAACTCCTGATATCTAAAGGTCTGAATTCTCTGATAAGACACCCAGCCTTTTAGATTAATAATCTGACCGCCGGCCACTGGCCCGGTCAGTTTCTCTTCCTGCCTGCACCACAGGCTGAGCCATCCTCCGTCCTCTCGGTGCGCACCACGCTCTTCCTCACCCTGTCGGAATGCCCTGAACATCTGGAACTCTCCGTCCTTCCAGGCCTAGCTCGACCGTCACCTCACCTACGAAGTCCTACTTCCCATCCCGAAGCCAGCTGGATCAGGCTTTTCCCGCAGTCGCAGGGCCTTGGTTCCGGCTCTGTTACGGTGCTGGACGCAAGCTGGCCGACCCACCCACCGGGCGCCTTCCAAAAGTTCATGGAATATGCGCGTTACGAGAAAACTAGGCATGGATTTCAAACATTTTTTGCACTGAGATAAACTCATACTGACTTGTGCTAACATGTCTGGACAGGATGTAGTTTGAGTCCCTAAGAAGGGTAAGACATCAGTTTGAAAAGAGCCCCTGTGCGAGCACCACGAATTCTGCTGACACTGAAGCAAGAACAGACAGCAAGCTGGTGGAGACACTTGGGTGGAAGCACGGTGCCATCACTGATGCTTCATGGAAGGTTTGTGGGGACCACGCCCCGAAGAACCAGCACTGCACGAACGGATGACCTGCGTTAAGAAAGGACGGGACGGTGTTGAAGATGGAGCCCGCAGCGGCAGAGCATCCGCATCAATTTGCAGGGAAAAAAATTTATCTTGTTTGTGCCCTAATTGAAAAGGACCAAAAAGGAACAGCAGAAACAACAGCGTACACCACAGACGTCTCGGCTCGAGACAGGGTGGCCAGGGACAGGCAAGTGTGTCCCTGAGAGAATTTCAACAGGGCCCACAGCAGGGGGGTTGGGGTGCACCCTGGCATTGGGGTGCATCTGTGGTCCCCCCAACCGCACACAGCGGGCCCCTGACACAGTGACGGAAATGACACTGGCCATTGCTGCTGCCACCTGAGCGCTGTCCTGTCTGCTGGTGCTGCCTGAGCAGCGGCGGCCTGCGCGGACCTGCAGGGGGACCTTGGGGACGCGTCTCCATCAGCTCAGACTTGCCGCCCGGGCAGCTCCGCGTGAAAGGCCGGCCTTGTGCGCCTGGGTGTGCCTTGGCCGCCAGCGACGTCACCTGAAGCCCCTTCTCATAAATTCCAGCTCCAAAGTTTGCAGTTATCAGGAGGAAGTTTCCAATTGCTGGCTCCCATGTGGGAAACTATGTAAGCAGCTGAGAGGCCCTTTTGTCTGGGGCTTGGAGGGGGCCAGTGGCCAGGAGGGAGGGTGGCCTGTCCCCGGCGGCGTCTGCGTTCAGGTTTAGTGAAGGCCTGTGAATCGTTGCCACCCAACAGGCGCAGGTTCTATAAATCACCTGCGCCGGGATTGGCCCGTGGGTTTGTTCTCAAGCCAAAACATTGATCAGAGCAGGGGACACTCCGGAGACGCCAGGCTGAGGCGAGGGCGCTGGGGGGCTATAAAGGGGCCACCCAGGGCCCAGGCCCTCAGGGATCTGCCGAGGTGAAATCAAACCCTATTCCTTTAACTTACTGGAAAACAAGGCCGTAAAAATGGAGCTTGTACTAATAAACCCCTCAGCTTCTGAGTAGCAAAACGTGGCTCTGAGACCAAGTCCGTTTTCACGCTTGAGTCTGAACAGGAGTCTGGGGAAATGCTAATTTTGAACTCTTCCTCCACCCTTCCTGCCTCTGGATGCTGCAGGCTGCCTCGAATTCCTCTGCGCCATAAAATGAGGAGGAGAAAAGAGTCACATCACTTCAGCAGAACATAAGCTCGATTTTTCCTGATTTGCAGAAAATCGTGTGCTATTTAAAAAGACACGTCATATCTTTTTTTTTTTCTTTTTTAGCATTCCCGAGCAAAGGAAAAAAAAGGCATTTGGGAATATTAGCTCGGCTCAGCACCTAATTTGGAAAGACCCCATGTTTGGTGATGGACGTGGAGAAACAGGCCTTCGTCTGCGTTTTCAGAAGTTGCGCCGCGCACGCCTTAACTCCCTCTTCCCCTGCGGCTCCGTTCCCCCCACCTGGGAGAAGGGCCTGCCTCTTGGGGTTCCTGGGGCCACAGGGCACACTGGGCCGTGGTTGGGAAGCTCAGTTGACCCTTACGGGGGTTGACCTGCACATTCACTGTCCTCACAGGACTCTACCATCCCCGCCTGCTGCTGTCACTGGGCCAGCATCATCCGTTTTGGGGAGGGTGTCCCCGCCTGAAGGTCCGGAGCCCCCGCGGTGTGGAGGCGGTCAGGTGGAGCTGGGCCTCGCTGCCAGGACAGCCCCGGGAAGTGGCCTCGGAGTGTGTGTTTTGATGACTCCTTGACAGGCGCTTGCTTTCTGTCATCTTCTTCTTCCTCCCTGGAGAGAGGGCAGGAAACCAGGGCTGTCGGCCACAGGCCTGCGCTCGGCTGCGCGCGCTGCTGGCAGGAAGGCCCCAGAGCAGATACGCGTGTCTCGGAGGCCAGACCCAGGGCTCCTGTGTTACTCCACCAGGAGGCCAGGCCTGGGCCAGGGCCACAGCAACGGGTCTGGGGAACCCCGCCGTGGCCCCTGCCCTCAGAGGCCTCTCTAGCCAGGGGGATGGACATCTGGGCCCCTGTCTGGAAGAAGCCACTGCCAGTCCTCTCTGGGGTCCTCAGGGGAAGGGGCTGAACTCAGCCTGGGAAGGCAGTGTACCTCCACCTCCAGGAAGGCAGCCGAGCACAAGGCTGGGAGGTCAGTGTCCTGCAGGGGAGGGGCCCCACCTGGCCCTGGCCTGCCCTGGCCTGCTTTAGAGGCAGAGACAATGTAGGCTGGCTACAGTGGGCTTGGGTCCAGGCGGCATTTTGGGGTGGCGGGTCTCATGCTGTGCTCTTCGTGTACGAACACAAGAGCAGCCCAGGTCTCTGTGGGCCAGTTCCAAGCCAGGCTGCATTGTGTGGTCCCATTGGTGCCCCTTGGAGTGGGGCGGGGGATCTAGACCGTCACTCCATGCTGTGCGGGAGAAGCCCAAGGCTGGGAGGTACACTGACATCCCTGGATGACCTGGATGAAGCAGACCGAGATGGGGCCAGATCTCCATGCTGCATTTGACTAGTGTTCCCAGGCATCTCCCCACGCCAGTGCCATCTGGGGTGCACGGCCAGCAGATGGGGTCCCCAGCCCCGAGACCCATGGCTTCACTGGGGGTCTAGGACAGATCACAACTAGCTCACTTACTCATTGATTCATTGATTCAGTGAGTCAATGACTATTAATGAGCACCTACTAGGTATCCCAGATTATTTGGGGTACCTGAGTTGCAAAGTGGCTGGGAGCAAAGTCTGTGGCCACGGGAGCTGTTGGTGATGCTGCAGGTGGGGCGATCCACCGGGCAGCGTGGAAACCAGGTATCATTTCCACTGCTCTGGGGCCGTGATGGTGTCTCGGAGGCCCTGGGTGGGGGCTGGGGGGATAGATGGGCCCCTCTGGGCTGAGACCAGAAATAGTAAGACACACAAGGTCTAGTGCAAAAAGCCATCTGACCCACAGGCCTTCTAAATCTTTGCCTCTCGTTAAGCCCTGGAGCATTCAGCTGGCCTCTGAGAGAGGCACAGACCAGGAAAGAGAGGCTCAGAGAGGTTGCTTCATTTGTCTGAGGCTGCACAGTGGGCGAGGAAAGCAAGCGGCAGAGCTGGGGACGAGACCAGCTCCTGAGGGTAATGCCCCGGGGAGGTCTCAAATCCAGCTCTCCTGCTGGCCCAGAAGCTTCCGCTTAGACATCGGAGAGCCCGACGGTGGCTCCTCCCAGCCTCCACCGCTGTCCCTGAGCAAAGCACTTTTTTGGGGAGATGCTTGCAACCAGCACACTGCAGCCCTTGCCACAGCTTTATTAGAGGGCCTGGGGGCCACAGGGCAGGAGGGCACAGGGGCCTCCCTGTGTGCTGCCCCCACTGCTGCCAGGGCCTGCAGCCCCACGGCACAGCTGCCCCGCGGGCTGAGCAGTGTGGAGAGTCACAGCCGAAGTGCCAGAGACCTCCCAGGGTCATGTGCACCCCAATCCCCTCACTCCTGGGGGATGCTCTGGGGGTCTTGGGAGCCAGCCTGGGCACGGGCAGGTGAGGAGCAGAAGGGCAGGTGGGGCGAGGAGGAAGCTCCGCCCTGGCCGATGGCTCCAGACCCTCCCCTGCCAGGTCCTGTGTATTCTCGTGTGGGTGGCATATGGCCCCTGTGTCCTCCTGCTTCCTGTCTGTGGGACATAGTGGTGTGGGGGAGCCTCCCTGAGGGAGTCCAAAGGTGGGGGGCCCCAGCACTGTCCAGGGAACCAAACCACCCAGAAACTCCAGGCCACATGGCTGGGCTGGACGCCGGCTGCCCCGCCGCTCACTGACTTCACAATGGCACTGGGGGCCTCCCCAGCAAGCTGGGGGCTGGTCAGGTGGTGTCAGAACTCAGACCTGGGGGCTGGGCACACCTGGGCTCCGTTCACTGGGCAGCCCTGAGCAACTGACTGACTCGCCTCAGTTTCCCCTCTGAACCTGCCTCGTGGGGTGGTGGGGTGTCTGCCAAGGGAATGAGGTCATGGCTGCCGCACTCCCTGGAAGGTTCCAAGGGCTCACACGTCAGCCCTCGGAAGTCACCATAAATACTTCTGCGGGGCCTCGGGTCACACTTGGAGCAAATCACAAGCTCCTCGTTCTGGATTTTTGTAGGGAACGTGGGGCTGCTCCCTGCAGCCCTCGTCTGGAGCGCCGGGTATGCGAGCGCAGGGGTTGGGGGCCCTCAGGCTCGGGGACCCGGCCCACCTTCCTCTGCCCCTTGCCCTCTCCTTGGCTCCCCCAGCTTCCTCCCCTGGTCCCTGGCCCGGCTTCCCTTCCTTGCAGGGCAAGAGCAGCAACTGCCTCTCTGTGCGTTTCTATTTCTGCACCTTCCGCTTCCTGGCCGGTGGCTGACTGGTGGGCCTGCTGCTTCGGAAAGTTCTGGAATCCACAAGGCCAGCTGGTTCCTGGGGGAGGGTATGGGGGTCTCAGATTTCCTCCTCCCCAGCAGCCCTGTGGGAGTCCAAGGGCCGGGCACCCTGGGGTGTCAGGGCAGCCAACCAGCAAGTGAATGAATGAAGGAGTCAATGAATGAAGGAGTCAATGCACAAGGGGGAGAGTGCAGGGCAGCATTGACCCAGGGATGGACGGGGCACTCAAGGCAGGCAGGGCCTGCTTCTTTTGGTCATTCACTGATTAGCATCACAGACATGTATTATGCACCTACTGCATGCCAGGGGACGCTCCAGGCTCTGGGTGAACAACGCATACTGTACTTTACTCTGTCCTCTGAAACAGCCCACAAGGTGGGCACCGGCACCATCACAGTTCTTCAGACGAGAAAATGAGTCTTCAGTGGTTTGTCTAAATTCACACAGCTACAGAACAGCCCGGAATTCAAACACAGGCGGTGGAACTCCAGCAGCTGTGCTTAACCACCCTCCTGAACCAGTGGATGCTGGTGGTGGTGATGATGATGAGGGGTGTGTGTGGGAGTGAGAAAGAGAGAGACAGAGACAGAGACAGAGACAGAGAGCGGGGCGGGCAGTCAACAGAGGTCCAAACCGTGGAATGCATTTTTTAAGAAAAGCTCTGTGCTCTGGTGTCGAGGCCTGCCTTAGCACCCTGGCACGGCCGTGCAGGCGCTGGGAGGTGCTGCCCAGCTTTGCAGAAGTGGACATGGGGTGGGGTTGAGGCTGTGCTGGGCTCAGAGGCAAGCAGGGCTGCACCGGGCCCTGGCCTGGGAGGGAGAGCTGCCTGGGAGTCACACGCCCCTGTCTGGGCCTCATGTTGTCACTGTGGAAGGAGCCAGTGGTCCCCACTGGGCAGTATGAGGCCGGCCAGATGGTAAAATGGGCGTGGCCAAGCTGGCACCCCACAGGGTGTCTGGGGGGCGGGCTGTGTCTCTGCTGTTCACTACTCAGAGGGCTCAAAATGATCCCTTAAAAAATTTTCCCCAATGGTCCTTCCAGCTCTCCATGCCTAGGAGCACATGGAGATAGACCCTGGCTGCTTAAAAAATGGAACTGTTCCAGCCATGCTTTTCTGGAACCTGTTTTTCCTACAAATTGGTACAGCAAGAGCATCTTTGCATGTCAGTAAATACAGAAAGATTGGCATCATCATTTTAATCGGCTCGTAGTATCCATGTTGTGGTTGTATCATAGTTTTGTGTACGACTCCCACGTTGATGGGCGCGAATGTTGCCTCCAAGTCTGCTATTATAAACCACTCTGTGCGAAACAGCCCTGGACACACACATTCCTGTGAATAGCTCCATGGGATGAATCCCTGGAGGGAGGGTTTCTGGGTTAAAGGGTTTGCAAATTTTGCATATTGTTTCCTGTAGGAAGTGCCTCTATTTTTGAGGAAGGCAAGAGGGTGGGCCTTTACCGCGGCACTGCAGGGCTCTTCATGAGTGAAGCACGTGGCTGCTTCTTTGTCAGAAGTGTTGTTTCTTTACTTGACTATAAAAGTAACACATTTCAATGCAGAAAATCCAGGAAGCACGGAAAAGTACAATACATAATTGAAATGACCCGTTACTCCACGCACAGATGACCTATCCATCTAACACCTGTGTCGTTAAATGTCATGTCGTAAGCCTAGCCTTATGTTATTAAGGAGTCTTTGAAAAAATAATAAAAACAATTCCTTTATTAGAACTTGTGTTCATTGTAGAAATCTTGGAAAACGTGGGGCGCCCAGAGCCCCGTTTTTCCTGGCAGTGTGTTTGCTGTGCACACGCAGACATTGCGTTCCCCATAATTAGTATCACGTTGAGGGCTCAGTTTCGTCTCTTGCATTTTCACTGAACGGGCCCTGATTATTTCCCCATGGCATTAAGCAGTTTCTGAAAACACGATTTTTAGTGGCTGAATAATATTTTGTAGAGCAGATTGTTTAATAAGTGATCTGTGTTTTCTGTCTCCAGCCTTCGGGCATTGCGGATGATTCTGTGATGTGCATTCCTGTGCATAAGGCTTTGCACACACATGGGAGGGTTTCCTTAGGGTGAATTCCTGGAGGCTAGATACAAAGTCTAGCTAAATCCTGCCAAATCGTCCTCCAGAAAACTGGTACCAATTATATTCCCACCAGCGTCGTGAGAGAATGCCGCCACCAATACTGCCAAGTCATGTATTTTTTGTCTGTGACTGCTGCAAATGGCATTTTGTGTCTTCGCTTACTGTTGAGAAGGGACACCTTGTTGTAGGATTACCGGCCATTTGTGTTTTGCTTATGAAATTCCCGTTTGTCTGTTAGCCGGTGACCTAGCGGCCTGTCGCGCTTATTGATTTGTAAGAGCTTTTTGTATATTAAGACTGTATTAGTCTTTCGTTGTATGTGTCATATTTTCTTAGTGTCTGTGGAATCGTCAGTTTCTTCTTTTTCCTTAATACGAAAGAGCTTGTGTGAGCAAACGTCTCATCAAGCTTCTTTGTGGTCACTCTTCTTTTTTTCTTTTTTAATTCAGAAAGATCTTTCTTAACTAGCAAATGGTTAACTGTACATTTCTCTTTTCAGAGGCCAGGATGGCAATACCCTCAAATAGAACCTGGAGTTTTTCAGCATAGGGGTAAATGGTGACCCTCCGGCCCCCAGGCGTGTACCTGCTTACAAGGGGACAGGCCTGCCATAAGTGGGTGTCTGAGGGACAGAAATGGCCCGTGGGGTGATCCCACCTGGGAGTCCACCCCAGAGCCTGCAGAGAGAGGGGCGCTCTCCCCGTTTCTATGCAGAAGGTGGCCCAGCTCAGCAGACACTTTGTGGATGCTGTGGCCTGATAGTTCAGGGGACCCTGGGCCACCACCTGGACAGAGAAGGCTGCAGCCTTGGCAGTGCCCAGACATGACATCACCCAGATGGGCGGCTGCGGCAGTGGAGCCAGAGCGAGCTCTTCACTCACTGGCAGGGGACGTCGCGGGGCTGAAGCCTGGGGTTGGGGAGGGGGTCAGAGGAAGCTCGGTGTGCTCCCTCCTGCGGCCTCATTCATACCTGTTAACAGGTAGGGCCTGGTGACACACAGGACATTGCTCCCAGCTCTTAAATGGTTCCATATTTTGCAATTACTCACATGTCCCTAGGTACATTCACGTATTCATTCATTCACTCACCAGGACTGGGGATGCAGCACGGATGAACTCGGGAGTGGAAGAAGAGTCAACCAGGAACGGGTGCACCATATGGGCTCAGCCGGTAGGAAGGGCATCAAAGCCAGGCCGGGGACAGAGCCGGGGGTGGGGTGCGGGACATTTTAGACGTGGGAGGAGGGGAGAGGGAAGGCCTGCTCTGGCAGAGACATTTGAGGAAGGGTCTGTCTGGCTGAATTCACAGAGCTATGCAGTGGTCAGGGGTCCGTGCTCCAGGCAGGGGGCCAGGTGGGCAGAGGTCCCGGGAGTTTATCCTGGAATCAGTGATGAGACTGGACTTGGCTTTAGTGGACCCCAGCCCACCTCTTGCACCGTCCCATCTTCCCTACAGATTTGAATGCTGCCTTCATCACGCACCCGGTCAGTGCACGCACAGCAGGCGCTGTTCGGTGACATTTTGCTGGGGTCCATGTGAGACCCCACCTAAGGGAATGGGTGACAGGCAAGGAGAGACAGGGATAGGCCTCAGGGATGCATGAGGAGGCGTCCTTGGCTGTGGAGGTCCCTATCTTGCAAGTCACATTTCTGGAAATACGTGGCTTCCAGCCCCACGAAGAGAGCCAGCAATGCTGTGGCGCCCAGTTCTGGTGTTTTGGGTGATTTGAACTCTTGTGTGGTAATTCCTGGGAAGAACAAGCATTTTGCTTCTTCCTCCCTACCCCAAAGTTCCCATAGGTCTGTCTCCAAGGAGACCTCACTGCCTGGGAGGGTGTATTCCTGCCTGGGAGAGCCCTACCCAGCATGACAACAGGGCTTGGCAAGGGGCCTTGCAGGACACGCTGCGTGGGGAGGGTCCCACGGAGCTCAGGGCAGAGGGGCCCCTCTGCAGGAAGGGAGTCCTTCCTCTTCCCCTCCATAGGGTGGGCCCCCCAGGAATGGGGCCCCACCCTCCATCTTGAAAACTGCACATGTGTGAGGAAGGCCAGGGCCCTCGGGAGGCATCCAACCATGGGGCAGATCGGGGTACAGATGGGACAGGTTCTTCCCCGGGTCACCCAACAAGCACTGGCAGAGGCGGCTGGGCCTGGTGGGAGCACAGAAATAGAGACCGCTTCTGTCGCTGTGGATGGGTTTTGCCTCTCGTGAATGTGGGATAATGGAATGCAGCAGAGTGGGGTGCAGAGGTTCGCCCGCACTGCTGCGCGTGGTGGGGTCCCTTCACCGTCAGGGACCGATGATACTCCGTGCGTGAAGACACCACCCTTTATCCACTGCACTAGCGACGGGCTCGTCAAATTGTGATGTTGGGAACATTCCCATACATGTCTTTGGGACACATACCTGTGTGTTTCTTTGGGAGTTTGCTGAGGGCTGACAGCTGGGACACAGGCGGCGTCTGGCAGCTTTGCTGGACGCGAGCGCACCTCCTCCGCAGCGGCCCCACCCACCCCGCCAGCTGCGTGAGAGCCTCTCGGGGTCTCCGTGTCGGCCCCAGCACTTGGTGTCGTTGGTCTTTCTCAGTGCAGCCTTCCTGGTGGAGGCAGCAGTGGGTTTCTGAGTACCTTTGCCACGGCTGCCCCACAACGGGGCCCAGTTCTACTTTGTCCCCATCCTCACGAAGTTCCCGGGGTTCTCCGTCCTTGTCCTGGTGGCCCGACTTTTGTGACTGTGATTTCCCATCCCGCACACCACCTCTGCAGCTGCACAACACGATCGATTTGTTTTGAGTTTATCAGTGACTTAAACTTAAAGCCATAGCCATCCCTGGGGTGCCCAGCCCTCCCCCACACTCTCCTCAGGAAGAGGGTTCCCGGGACCACGTCAGCTCAGGTCCCATGGCCGTGGGGACCTCCCAGCCAGGTGCCTCTGCAGCCCCAGGCGTCAGCTGTGTGAGGAGATTGGCAGGCCTGGGTCCTCTCCTTTCCAGTCCAGGTGCTGAGCCCACCTGCCTGCTGCCCACTGGGGACCAGCTTGGTCAGTGGCAGGACAGCAAGCGTGGGTTGATGTGGTCCCTTTTCGAAGCACTTTGCTGACATTCCCTGTGTGTGGGATGGGGGTCTGGATCCCCAGGGGACAAGCCGTCACCCCACTGGGCGCACCTCTGCCGCACCACGTGTGCACTGTCTGATCTGCCACCGCCTGTCCCTCTCCCTGCAGCCCTACCCCTCCATTCAGGGCCGTGACGCGGTGGTCTCTGTCTCTGGGTTTCTGGTGGAATCCTTCTCTCTCCCTCTCCCCGTCCACCCCTCGCTCCTGGGCTCTTGCTCTGAATCTCCCTTCTGACTTGGCAGGTCTGGTGCCCACTGACTGTCACATCTTGCTCCTCCAGATGAAGCTTCCAAGGAGGCGTGTGACGCCCCACACAGAGCCCACCCTGATCTCCAGCGCTGGCTCTGCACCTGCTCCGAGGGCTCCCAGTCTCCCAGGCCCCTCTGCCAGCTGGGAACACCCACAGCGTCCTGCTCAGTGTCCTCCAGAAAAATGGGGCTGGAGCCCAGGATAGAGGCACCTGAGCACAGTCCCTGCCACCTCTGAGGGGCCACACCCCAAAGGTGCCAGGTACCGTGCTAGGCCCAGAGGAGAGAACACCACAGGTTCTGCGGGAGTCAGTGGGGGAGGACCCCATTCGTGACAGGGGAAATTGCCAGCATTTTCTGAGACCTCCTCTACCCTAGCTCCTGTGCTGGGCACATTCCACACGTTGACTCAGGTGATCTCCGAGGCAACCCTGCCAGGGGCTTGTTACAGGCAGGGAAGCCGGGCACACAGGCTCTGCTGGCTCGGGAAGGGGCAGGCCCTGAACCCGAGCACACTGTCCCCAGGCTCTTGAGCCTTTCCCCATCCTGCCGTGCTGGGACGAAGGCAGGGGCAGCCCCTAGAGAGGGCTGGGAGCCAGGAGTGCAGGAAGAAGAGGAGGGGGCCAGCCACAGCCTGAGGGAGCAGGAGGAAGCAGCCATGGGGGGGAGGGGAAAGAGGGTGCCTGGCGGAGGACACCCTCCTTGGCCCCAGGGACTGCAGTGGGTGCAGATCTCCGTGGGACAGCCTCTGACCCACCCTCCCATCTGCCCCCCCACTCCCCACTCCATCCCCTCTCCCCACCCACCCCACCACACCCCCTCCATTCACACGTTCCCCACAACCCTCCCATCCACTCACCCACCTGGGATGGTTAATTTTGTGTGTCAGCTTGACAGGCCACAGGCCGCATATCTGGTCATACATTATTCTGGGCGTGTCTGCGGGGGCGTTTCTGGATGAGGCTAAGGTTAAGATCTGTAGACAGGTAAAGCACTTGCCCGCCCTGAAGTGGGTGGGCCTGGCCCAATCCCTCGGGGCCGAGCAGAACACAAAGGCCGACCCTGGCCCAGGTGAGGGGCGTCCTCCTGCCTGGCTGCCTGGAGTGAGACTTGCTCTTTTCCTGCCTTCGGACTCAGACTGACCCGCCGGCCCTTCCTGGGCCTCGCGCCTGTGGCTTTCGGACTAGAACCACACCTGCAGCCCTCCCGGCCTCCAGCTCGCCCACTGCAGGTCTGGGGATAGCGTGAGCCTGTTTCTGATCACAAATCTCTTTACATATGCGCACGTTCTATTGATTCTGTTTCTCGGGAAAACCCTGACCAGGGCCCACTCACCCATCCCTGCACATGCTGGAGGCTTGTGTCTCCTGCGTGTCTCCTGTGTGTTCTGGGGCCTGTGCCGTATGCTGGGAGGCTGGTCAAAAGGTTCCTCAGACACGCACAGACTCATGTGCACACTCCATGTTCATGCACACTTAGATTCAAGTACACGGACTCGCCCAGGCCCTCACACCCACATGCAGACGCACAGGCAGGTCACAGGCTTGTGTGTCCATGCACAGACGCACACACACACACGTGTGCTCCAGATATCCGCAGAGACATCTGCACACTAGCAGGCGCCCGGGCATGTGAGCTCAGACCCATACCAAGCTGCAGCTACGGGACGCAGGTGGCACGTACCCCGTGAACATGGGCACACGCCCCAGCACGCCGGACACACGTGTACATACTCGTGTGTGTATGCACATTCATGGACTCACGTGGGGGCCCTTGGCCGCCACACACAGCTGCACAGGCAGACGCACAGACACACAAACACACCTACACATGCGTACACGCACACGCACACGCACACCGCCCCCAAGCAGCCATGGTGGTGCATATTTTCCACGTTTCTTGCTGCTAACCAGAGTCACCAGTTGGAACTTGCTTAATTGCCGCTGCAGAAAAGAGCCGTCAGCAGTTTCGGGCTCATGCCAGCACGCAGGGTGGGTGCCCTCCAGTCCTCGCTGCCTGGTAACCAAACCCAGGCCCGGCCTCAGGAATGCCGGGAGGCGGGAGGGGAAGGGAAAATGCCTTTACCCCGTAATTTAAGCATCGGGGGCGGCGTGTACACAGCCCAGCCTGGCGCTGCCCGTGCCGTGCCTGCCGCGGGCACGTGAGGGGCCAGCGTGCCCGGCGGTGCTGGGGGCCTGGAGTCAGCCTGTGCCCCGCTGCCCCCTACACCCTGCTGCCCGGAGCCCCTGCCTGCTCTGTCACCGCTCTGGCCTCCAGGGCCCTGCTGGGTCCCCAGGTGTCCAACCTCCTCCCTCCTCGTGTCCCCTCCTCAGGCCACCTCACACAGGCTGCCCCCTGGGGGGCTCTGCAGACCCCCCCCCGTCCTCCCCACCCCGAGCTCCAGGTTTGCCCCGGCTCCGTGGGGCCCTCGGTCCCGGCTGTCCTCAGCCGCTGCCTCCTGCCCTCATCCCTTCCTCCTCCTGGTGCTGGAGAAACCCATGGGGCGTGGGCCTGTCCTGAGCAGAACTTTGAGGAGCGGTCCCTCGGCAGCCACACCCCGGGGACTAGGGAGTGGGGCTCTCAGCGTCCTGCCCCCAGAGGACAGGTCAGACTTGGGCTGAGGGAAGACTGCCAACCACCAAGTGTGACCCCATCACAGCCCATGGTCAATACCCTCGAGGGCTTCCTGTTATCTGGACTCAGGGTCATGGCCTGTCACCCAGGTGTCCTCCGTGGTCACACCCAGCCCTTCCACTGACACTGGTCCTCTGGCAGTTTCCTGTACGAACCACGTTCTTCCCCACCACAGGGCCTTTGCACGGCCATCTCTGCCCCTTCCTCCTGCTTAGATCTCAGGTGCAGAGTCCTGTCCCGGGGCGACGTCTTCCCTCACCTCCCACCAGACACGTCTCCCACTCACCAGCCTGCAAATCACCAGGATTGCTCTCTTTTGTCAACGTTCACAGTTATCTGCATTTAATTCACAATTCGAGCAGTGTCTTTCTCTGCTCCACTCACACTCCATCCAGGACGTTACCTGATGTTTGCATTTCCAGGATGGGTTGTCTGGGCTCTTCCTTCTGGGCACCCCTCAGGGAAAGCGGTGCTACTCAGCGGCGTGTGCCTTTGAGCCGGGCCAGACGGGCGCTGCGGTGGGGGTGGGGCTGGGATCGGGGGAAGTAGCGAGGTCCCTGAGCAACACGACAGAAGGTTAGGAGGCAGCGGGCCCAGCTGGGGGTGCCGGAGGGCTCGGCAGGTGCGGGAATCCCAGGTGCGGGAATCCCAGGTGCCAACGCAGAGGCTCTGGCTGCTCCACCCTGCGGTCCACCCCCAGGCTCGGCCCTGCTCTGGGTGGCTCTGCCACTTGGGCAGGGTGTCCTTGACCACCTGCCGTCTGTAGCAAGAGGGAGGGTGCTGGGGACCCTCTTGCTGGTGGCAGCATGGCTGGAAGAGGGGACCCCACTCTATCCCCCTGCTCACATGCGGACTCTGGTCACCTGCCCTTTTCAGATGTGGCCACCCGCCCCCGGCCACCTCGTTCTCCAGCTCCTTTGCTTCTGCGCATCTGTGCTGGCCAATGGACAAGCACCTGGCCTTTATCCTGCCTGTCACAGTCCGTCAAAAAGACAAAAGTCCTTGTCCCGTGTGGCGTTCCTGGTGCAGAGGGGCAGCCGGGCAGGGCACAGGGGCCCCGGCAAATGTGTGATTACGGATCAAACCACCCAGCCCCCCTTGGGCTGCTCCAGGCTGCTGTGGACCCTGCTCTGCCGCTGCCCCCACGTGGGGGGTCCTGGGAGGGCCCAGGGCGGCATTCCCCTTCAGCGCTTGCTCCCAGGGTCCGCTGCTCTGTGGAGGCGCAAAATCTTTATCTGGTGCAAGAAGCTGCAGGAGCCAGCGAGGGCCCCGGGGACTGCGCTTTCCCACAGCCTCCTCCCGGCTTCTTTCCCAGGCCCGAGCGAGGGCAGAGGCCGTGGCGGGCCCTGCGTTGTGGATGGCCGGCCCGCTGGTCTCTCCTTCCCCACGGCAGGGGGGTCAGTGTGAGGGGACAGGCCGAGACAGGCAGCCCTTTTAGGGTTTCCGTAGCCCCTTACCACCCTAAGACCCACCCCCCTTTCCGTGGTACCGGCGCTCCGGCCTCGTCAGCAAATCCTCCACTTTTGGGTCTCCTAGCAAGCCATGCTCCATGCGACCACAGGGCCTTTGCATGGTTTTTCTGTCCCTGGGATACTCTTCTGCCCACGCCATGTGCCACTCACCTCCCCCTGAGGCCATTCCCTGCCTCAGACGAGATAGGCCACACCCAGCCAGGACACGTTGTAACTTTACCTGCAGCCATCACTAAGGCTACCCCGAGTCCTCCATGGCAGGCCCCTGGAGGGAGGCAAGGAGGGTGGCTGCCCCGCCCAGCACTGGCCCCAGGGAGGCTCAGCAATGCGGGAGGGGGGAGCTCCCAGCCCCCACTCTCACATTCCGCTCGGGCTTGGTACAGGAGAGGGGGAGTCTGGCCTCTCCATCCACAGAGCCTCCCAGCCCAGGACACCCTGTTCCTGCTTCCTGCCCTCCAGGAGGCCACCTCGATACGGGTTAGCACTTGGGGCCCCCACCAGCTGTGACTGTGCCCAGAGCCAGCCGTTGTCCCTGCCATGGACACGGCATCCCTGTCACCCCCAGGGGTGTCTGGAGGTCTGGGGCCAGATTAGCTTTGAAGGGATTAGCGGCCGGAGCGGACCGCAACCTGTCCTGCTGCAGCACCATGCACAGGCCCTTGGCAGGGCTTGGCAGCGCCAGCTCTCCCTGGGTCCCTGCTGGCATGTCCCTGCTGGCACACACGTGTGCATCCGTCTCCCCGACCTGACCCAGACAGCCCACAGCAGGTCTCGAATCTTGCTAAGTACAGACAGAGCGAGACACATGCTGCTGGGGCGCACGGAGGAGGCCGGGCGAAATCAGAGGAGCTGCCACAAATGGCGGAAAAGCCGCCCTGGCAGCAAAGTCCTCCATGCACCCGCCCCGGGCCAAGTGTTTCACATACCTCGGCTCATCCTGCCATGCCCAATGCAAGAAGAGAGGCTCAGAGAGGGGGTGCGACTTGCCCAGGCTCACACAGCACATGATAGGGACTCAACCTTAGTTTCTCCTGGTGCCACAGGCCAGAGCCACCCAGGCCACATGCTGGTGTTTTGCTTGCCACCTTCCTTCCTTCCATTTTCCCAGCAGAGTCAATTGATTTTCTTTTTTTTTTAAATTCAGGTGCAATTTACATGCAATAAAACAGCCAGATCTTATGTGACAACTCAATGACTTCTTCTGCGTGTGCACACCTGTGTCACCAGCACCTGGCTCAAGATCTGGAACATTTGCATCATCCCTAAAAGTTCCCTCGTCCCCCTTCCCAGTCAATGCTTCGACCTCCGAGCATCAGCTCGCCTGTTCCGAACTTCGCGTAACCGGGGTGACCTGGTACACCCCCTCTGCCTGGCTGCTTTCGCTCCACGTGAGGTTTTCAGGACCCCTCAACGTTGTGCATCTGTGGTTTGTCCTTTTTCCTTGTGGGTGGTATCCTGTGGCATGGGCCTGCCACTCTGTCTGCTGACAGGCATGTGGGAGGGCCCAGCGTGGGGCTGTGATGAGTAAGGTTGCTGTGAACCTCCACGCACAAGAGCTGCTGCGTGGACGTCCACACGCACGCCTCCGGGTAGCTACCCAGGGTGGGTTTGCTGGGTCCTAGGGTAGACAAACGCCCAGCTTTATAAGAAACTCTAACTCAAATGTCTTTTAAAATTACTATGGAATATTGCAAACATTTACAGAAACACTGAGAGAGTAGAATGAACTCTGGAAACCAAGCAAACAGCCTGGATGGCTGGAGGCAAACCCTGGCATCATTTTATCTGCAGGCACGTTGGTACGTACGGCAGGACCGGCTTCTACAGATAGAGCCTTGAGGGTGGCCGGGGAGCCCCTCAGCCCAGAAGAGCCCCCCTACCACCCTTCATCCTTGGCCACTGTCCTCCTGGGCTGAGGGGTCCGTGGTGGCTCCCACCCACTCTGGGGAAGCCCGAGAGGGGGGCCAGTGCTCTGATTGGGCTAGACAGATGGGGACCCCCCTCAACATGTCTCCTCCCCAGGGTCCGGAAAGCCTGGGCCTGCCTCAGTCTCCCGGCCCGGGTCGGGGGCTCAGGCTCATCCGCTCTTCCTGACTCCTCCCACCTGCTGGTCTAGGCCGGCCTGTTCTGCAGCACCCTCGGACCCAGCTTGTGTGTGGGGAGGTGGGTGTGCAGGTGCAGACACACACTCCAGGCAGACTGCTGTCCTGAGCCCCCAATGAGCCTCCCCCCGTCCGCCCCGGCCAAGTGCTCGCCCATCCTCCCCGCCAGCCCCAGGGGCTTCTCGGTAGGCCTGGCCACCCGTGGGATCCTGCAGCCCTTGCAAACCAGGGTAATGAGGAGCCCGGGACTGCACCTTCAAAGGCCTCTCCTCAAAAGACATCGTTTGCACTCAATCTCCCCTCTAAAGACGGTGGTGTGAGTTTTGCAGATTAATAAACAGGGCTGCGCCGCGAGTGCATGAAGCCTCCACCACAGGGCTTTGTGCGCCCCCCGACCCCAGCCGCCGCACCGGGACCCCGGCTCCCCAACAATGCCCGTCCGGCCTGGGTGGCACTGTGCGATCCCACTTGAAAAGGCCTTTCGCCGGGCCTGCCTTTTAAGAGGGGGACAATTGGCAAGAGGCCTGGCGCTTATTCATGCAGAACCGCAGTGAAAAGTGCTTGCAGCCGGTGTCAGGGGTGGGCAGTGCCAGAGCAAGGGGCCCGCGCAGGGCGGCGGGAGGCAGTCGCTAGGAGACGGGCCCGCCAGGCATCTCCCCGGGGCCCCTTGGGCTCCCTCAGGAGGGCTGTCCTGGCCCAGCTTGGTCCCCATATATTTCCGTAGCTCTGCCCTGGCGCAGGGGGACACGTGGGCAGTGTGGGCCCTCTCTGGGCCTCCCTCATCCAGAGGCGGCTTGGGATATTCCCAGCATCCTTTGCTGCTCTAAGATGGACTGCTTCCCGCCTCCCCCTCTGCTTCCCACATCCCGGCCGGCCCCAGCCCCCTCAGACCTTGACCGTGCCCTCCAACCCCACCCTGCTTCCTCAGCACACGGGGCCTGAGGGGCCCCGAGCAGTTGCCGTCTAACCATCCCTGGTCTGCTTCCAAAGTCCCACCTGCAACTGCTGTCCCCCTTTGAAGCTGGGCCTCCCCTCTCCCCTCAAAAGGAAAGGGGGTGGAGGGGCAACAAGGAAAGGGGTGCAATCCTGGGTCTGGCCAGGCAGGGCTCTCCAGGCAGGACCCGGGCCTTTGAGGTAGGATGGTGCTCTTGAGTTTTAGAATACTCTCTGCCCACGTGTGGTCCCAACCCAACCCGTCTCCCCCTCTTTCCCCAAGGATCTCAGAACTTCACATTCCACCCCTCTTTGGGAATTTAGCTCTCAGGTGAGATTCCTGGGGCCCTAGGAGCCCTGGTAGGCCAGAGGGCATCTTGGCACACCCTGGATGGGGCCTGCACCTTCTCTGGGTCCCCGTCTTGGCTCTGGGCTGCTTCCCTGGCTGCTGCAAGCACCACGTTCCCGTCACAGCCCCTCCTCCCCCTCCTCCTGCCTTCCTCCCCTGCCCTCTCCTCTCACTGTCTGACCCTCCTGCACCACCAGTCCTGCGTCCCAGGCCACTCTGTGACCCCTCAGGGGAAGGGACACTGAACAGGGACAGGAAGAAGCAAAGTGTCCAGGATCCAGGGCCATGTCACCTGCGTGATCCCACTTCACCATGAAGGAGGCGTGCTGCAGAGCCAGGTTTGTGGGCCTTGAAACCAGGAACCCTGGAGGCCAGGCCTAGCCCCACCATGGCTCTCTGTGTGGTTCTGGGCAAACCCATCCCCTCTGGCCTCAGTTTCCTCCTTAGGAAAGTGGACTGCCACATCCTCTGTTCCCTGATTGCATTAGCTGCGGGCATGAAGTCTCCCACCCTCTGCCCCTGGGGACTGGGTGGAGGACGGGGCATAGCGTGGAACCGTCACACTAAATTGAGCTAAGGGAGACCTGTGTGGCGGGAGCAGGGAGAGGGGAGGATTACTCTCCCAGGGCGCTGTGCCCGCACCTGCTTGCAAAGGCTGACTGCTAAGTGTTCAGGAATGTCGTGAGCTGGCTTTTAACCATGGCCATTACTGAAAGTTAAATTATGCAAACAGTGACATAAATTAGGCTACAAGTAAATGTAATAAGTACTCAAAAGTCATTACTTACTAAATATTTTGCTACGTTTTACTGTTCCCTATGCTCTGAGGTTATCTGCGCTAGTGAATCCACAGGGTGGAAATGCTACACGAGGACGTGCTACTGTACGTTTCTTTCCCACGCTGTGCTGGTGACGCTGGCGGCCTGCAATCGCCCCACACTGGAGCGTCCATACCACGGAGATTGGCGAACACTGATTCATGGCTTTGTTGACTGTCTAGATTTAAGAAAGCGCTGGAGAAAATGTTAATAATGCAAATTAAACTTGAACGTGTGTCATTCCGTAGCTGTTACACCATGAATAGCATAGAAAATTGAAGAAGTATTCTTTCAGTATTCACGAACCATTACCCGATTCAGCAAAGAAATATCCCCCATTCTTGACACATGAATAAAGTTCTGATATTACATCTTTGTTATTTTATTTAGGCGTGACTCGTGGAACGAAGATGTCAAGCCACAGCACTACACCTGTTCATAAATTGCACCCATGGTTGGCTACGGATACAGAGTTCCTCAAAATCAACAGAAACATTCAGCAAGGATCAATCTGCTGTGTGACATTGACAGCAGGGAGCATCGTGCACTTTATTGCGATTTGTAAATTGGGTCTGGGCTTTGGGGAGGGCTTTGCGGCGGAACTAGTTGTGAACCGTAATGGATCACGGGAGAAAATTCCAGCTCAGGCTTCAGAAAGGTAGCCAGTCCTAAGCGCACAGCTCACTGAATTTTTACCAGCTAATTACAGGTACATAACTAGTCTTCAGACTAAGGCACAAAAAGTTGCCAGAGCTCTGACCACCCCCCCTCCAATCTGCTTCTAGTCCTGCTGTTTCCGCTACCGGTAAGTGCCCTCTTGACTTTGAACCCCCTGGATAAATTTCACCTGTTTGTGACATGGAGCACACCTTCCCTAGTGTCTGGCTGCTTTTGCTAGCTATTACGTAGATACAATCTCTCCACATTGTTGCAGGTGGCTGTGGGCCGTTCGGTGTCACTGCCACGTGGTGTTCAGCTGTGCAAATACTCCACAGCTTGTTCCTTCCACTGTCGGTGGACATTTGGGTTATTTCCAGCTTGGGAATACTGTGAATAGTGCCGCTATGAGCAATCTCTCGAGTCTCTTTGGGAACATATGTGAACACGTATGTAGGGTATACATGTAGGAGTGGAGTAGTGGGGTCTTAGGTTACCATGTGTTCAGATTTAGCAGATTCTGCAAAACAGTATCCAAAGTGGTTGTGCCAATTACACCCCACCCATGCTGAGTGAATGTTCTAGATGCTCCACATCACCTCCGATACTTGTCATAATCTGTCTTTTTTCCCTTCTCTTTATTTTAACTATTCTGGTGAGCATACATGGTATCTCACTGTGGATTTAAGTTGAATTTCCCTGACAACTAATAAAATTGAGCACTTTTTCATATGCTTATCGGCAGTTAGAGCATCCTCTTTTGTATGCTGCCTGTTCAGGCCCGTTGCCCATTTTTATGTCAGCATGGCTGGTTTTTAAAATGTTTTTATATGGAGGAGTTCCTTATGTGTTGTATACATTCCAGAGTGCGTGCCAGACTCCTGTACTGCAAATAGCTTCTTCCAATCTGTGGGCTGCATTTTCACTTTCTTCCTGGTGTCATTTGACGAACAGAATTTCTAAATGATCTCAGTGTGGTTTAACTTACAAGTATTAATATTTCCTTTTACAATGGGCACTTCTTGTATCCCGTTTAAGAAATTGTTGCCTGCTCCGAAGTCATGAGGCTGCTCCCTCACATTTCTCCTAAAACCTTCACATTTCAATCTGAAATCCATCAGCAGTTGCACTTTGCACGTCCTATAGGTTAGGGGTTGAGGCGCTTTTTCCTTGCAGATTCACTGTCGACTCAAACCCACTTATCAGAATGGCCCTGCAGGACACCTTTGTCATCACATGTGACAGTCTGTGGGGCTCCTTCCATCCATCGAGGTGGCTGCCTGCACCAGAGCGTCACTGTCTGAGCTACCGGTGCCTGCAATTGCTCTGAGACCGCTGTCGGCTCTCTGCTTCTGCTCTTCTCCCAGACATAGCTTGACTGCTCCTGGCCCTTTGCAATTCCCCATGAATTTTGAAATTCGCTTGTTAATGTCCAACAAGAGGGACTTCGCCAGGACAATACGGGGGTGAAGCCAAGTGTGTCCCAGGAAGAGGAAGTTGCTCCATTCAGTCATTTTCCCATGCGTCTCGCACCTCCTTTGTTCCAGGCACCGGGACCCAGGCACAGGGGTTGGCATCACAGGCCCTGGGAGGTAGGTCCCGCCTCCCCATTGTTCCCGACCAGGAACTCCAGGCCTGGAGGGAAATCACTGACCCAGGATCACAGAGCAAGGGCAGAGCAAATGCGCACCCAGGCCTAGCTGGGGCTGCAGCCCATTGATTCGTGCATTCACTCACTCATCATTCCACAAATATTAACTGGCACCGACTGTGTACCAGGCACTGTGCTGGGTGTGAGGCTACCGCTGCCACCCTCCTCATCCATAACCCCCTACGTCTGCTCAGGCTGCCCACTGGACAGACAGAAGTTTGCAAAATGGAGAAAGGGGGGACATTCCAGGCTGAAGAAATAGCATCTGCAAAGGCCTGGGGCATGGGGACATCCGGTGTGTTTGGGGACCACAGTGAGTCTTCTGGCTTGAGCAGGGGGATGAAAGGACAGGGGGTGGCAGAAGGTGGGGTCCAGGGTGAGGACCTGGGCTCCCTCCTGGTCATGTCTGGGGCTAATGTATGCCAGGGCAGAGGCCCACAGAGGGGCATGAGGCTGGAAGGAAGTGGGCAAGACCTCCTAGTTCAGGAGGGGCCGGTTCTGTCCTGTTGGAGGTGACAGTGGTCGTACCAGATGGGGGCGAGGGTGGGAGAGAGGCCATGGAAGCACAGTGAGCAGGACACAAGAGAAGGGGAGAGGGCCAGAGCCAGAGTAGGCAGTGGGGTTCAGAGAGCAGAGAAGGACGAGGGAGGGGCAAGGGGGCAGAAACAGGCTTTCTGGACACACTGAAGGCAAGGCCTACAGGACAGGAGTGCAGTTGGGTCGGCAGAGGGACTTGGGCTGCTGTGCTCAGACGCCTGGATGCTGAATCCCGGTCAGCCGTGATGGGTACCAGGGATGGCCTCTGCACTGGGTGGGGACTTGGGGTCAGGGGACCCCCAGGGCTGAGGCTCTGGGCTTCAGCGTGGGCTCCTGCGCTCACTGTGTGCTCAGTGAATGAATGAATGAGACCCATGTCTATTTCCCAAACATTTGCTGTCATTTCATTTGTCCTCTTAATAGTCTCAAGGAAAAGGAGGCTCAAAGAGAGGCTGTCCACATGGCTGGAACCCTCCCTATGGCTGACCACTTCTAAACTCAGACCAGCCCTCTTCGGCCACCTTGTCCCATGTAGCTGCAAGGGGCTGACTTTCTGAGCGCGGCTACTCCCACCAATGCCGGCATCCCTGAGATCCGGGCCCCTCTGCCCAGCTGCTATGCCCAGACGAGACTGGACGGAGTCTGGGGTCGGCAAGCACCGTGGGCAGCCCCTGCCCCACCCTCGGCCACTACCCTCCTGCTCACGACCGTGGGACAGAGGGCAGCGGGGGAAGGGCTCACCCAAGGTTCCAGCTCATGCCCCTGCTGGCTCCCCGGGCAGGGCGGATTCCCAGTGGGCGAGCCCACCGCAGGTGCGCAGAGCCCCGTGATCAAGAGGACCCCATGCGGTGTCACGCTCTGCCATCGCTGTCTTGATGTTGCTTCCCATTTTGGAACCAGGACGCTGCCTTTCCACTGTGCACTGGGCCCCACATAGCACCTGGCTGGAGCTGGCCCGGCCACCTCCTCCTGCCAGGGCAACAGAAGTTTTCTTTCCCTTGAGGGCACTGTCCCTTCCAGAACACAATCACTCTCATTACACGTCAAGAAGCACGTGAATAAAGAACAGGAAAAGAAAGGAGCAGTCAAACCTTTCCTGGTGAAAACGGAGGCTCGTTTTAGCTTCGACGTCAGGGTTTCTATGTGCTATCGCCAGTGCAGAGGAAGACTCAAGCTAGGCGCGGGCAGGGGCTCTGAACGTGTCTCCCCCAGAGCCTGCTCCCCATGGACAGAGCGTGGGGTGCTCAGAGCCGAATCACCTCCCTCAGGGCTCAGGCAGGAGGGCACGGGCAGGGGCGGCTGGATTCCTGAGCTCAGATCTTGAACCCTGGTGACGCTGCTCCCGGCGAGGGATCTTTGGGAGAAAGCGCCCCAGATTCCCCTCTGCAAGCTGCAATTGCCAGAGCACCCCGCTGCGGGATTGGCGATATTTTCGGGAAATAGTTGGAAGGAATCATGAGAAGCCCCTTCCACAGCGCCTGGCTTAGGTGAGCGCTCAGTAAGCGACGGCTCGTTATTTGAGCACCAACACCCGGAGCCCCAGAGCTCTCCAGGCAACCCCCCACCCCAGCTGGTAGGAGTGTCAGCTGGGCTCAGCCCCAACTATCCCCAGGGGGATGGTCCCTAGTCCCTGCGCATGATGAGTGATGGACTGTGAGAGCCAGAGGCTGATAGACGTCTCGTGGAAAGAGACATCCAAGAGCTGAAAACTTATGAGCTGCTCAAGTTCCCTCCCAAGGCTTAAAGCCTGGAAGGCTCCCTGGAGGAGGGGTGGCCTCAGAGCCTCCTGAAACCCTAATGAACAATCTTTCCTGGATGGATTATAAGTGACAACTGCCATTTGCTGAGCACTCACTGCATTGAACTATTTCTGCCCATTTCTTGGCTCAGTGCTCACAACTATTCTACCGGGTGGGTGTATAATATCCACGTTCCAGCCAAGGACTGTGACGTTCAGAGGACAAGTGGCTCATCAAGGTCGTCCAGCTGTAAGTGCCAGGGTTGTGATTCAAACCCAGGTCCACTTGCCCTTAAGGCCCTTAACCTGTGGTGCCGTTTGGTGCTGTGGGCCGTTTGCGCTGGCTGTCATCCCTGGGACCCGGGCAGGTGCACGTTCTGTCCTTCTGCTGGTGGGTGGAGTCACATGACTCGAGCTGCCCAGCGAGGGTTGCAAGTGGAGGTGACACGCGTCACTTCCCCGCTGGAGCACCTAACTGCCGGCGCGAGACTTCCCGACACCCCCTCTTGCTCTCTGCACGTTTGGGAAAGGGGCTGTTCTGTCGGTAGAGGTCTCTGCAGGTCCGTGGGGGACACGCGGTGTGAGTGAGCAGTCAGCCTTTGCTGCCGCGAGTTGCCGTCTGTCACCGCAGCACCACTTACCCCATCCTGACTCGCACGCCACCCTGCCTGGCTCCGCCGGGCTAAGCTCAGGCTGGGGATCCGAGTGTCTGCTCTCTTGAGAACAGCCTCAAGGCTTAGAGACGGACTACACAAAATGTCACGAGAGCGGCTTTTACTGCTCTCATGATTTGATGACAAACACCAGCCACCTGCAATTTCTCTGTCTTCACCTTTAGCGTCATCTGGCTGCCCTCCTTCCTGCCGGCCCTCGGTCCTCTTGTGTTTTCTTTCCCAGTGTTCTCAGGGGGGTTGCTGGGGACTGTGCCCCAGCCCTGGTCCCAACTCAGCAGCTCTCTCCTGGCCATCGGGTGGTAGGGAGGGCTCCTTGAGCTTGCGTGGCAGTTCAGTGGCTCCTTCTGCAGACAGTGACTGGAGTCCTTGCAGGCGGCCGTAGGCAGCCGTGAGCACGTCTCCTGTTTGTCCCAGGCAGGTGGGTCTCTGGCTGCCGCAGTCACACAAGCCTGGCGGCCCGGCCCTCCCCTCCATCGACTCTTCCTCATGCATCACCTGCGTTTGAGTCCTTTCTGAGCCCCACCCCCAGCCTCCAGTTCTGGGTTCTTCTGGGACCAGACTCAGGGACTTGGAATGAGCGAGGTGCTCCATGCCTGGGCGTCCCCACTGTCTGAGACCACCCGCAGGGCCCCGCAGGCCTCGTCAAGTCCACTTCTCCGTGCAGGTGGGGCTGGTGGTGGTTTTGGATGGGGATCGTTTAAAGCTGTCCCAAGCCAGGAACACACCACACCCCCACCGTCCCTGGCCCCAGCTCACAGGGCAACTGCTCTCGACTGTGGCCGCTGGTGTCCTGGAGCCCTGTGGCATTTACGAGCCCAGATTCCGAGATGGCAGCAGAGCGTCTGCGGCCCTGGCAGCAGCCGTCCCTCACTGGGTGGCTCTCCTTGGGGTCTGAAGCTTGTGCCATCAGGCTGGGGCACACCGGTGGCCAGAACCTCCAGGCCCCCTGACTGGCCCTCACATTCCCAGCCTCCTG
Source organism: Lepilemur ruficaudatus (assembly GCA_963574885.1). Taxonomy (NCBI): domain Eukaryota; kingdom Metazoa; phylum Chordata; class Mammalia; order Primates; family Lepilemuridae; genus Lepilemur; species Lepilemur ruficaudatus. Next base: position 119,515 of record CAUYRT010098464.1, read on the forward strand.
CTCTTTCCTAGGGACCCCGATTCCCCCTGGAAGGAGTGATCTGGTTCTGTGGGCTCTGAGAAAGTTGCTTTGAGAGCCAAGGACGTCACAGGGCTGGGAAGGGGCCCCAGGAATGCGTCTAGTAGCTGTCCAGCCCTCACTCCCAGTGAGCGGCTGCTCCAGGCCAGCCCCAGGGCAGGGCGGAGACCAAGTCTGCAGCCTGGTCTGCAGGCCCAAGTGTGGTCTGGCTCCCTGCCTGACCAGGGCAGGTCACCACACAAGCCCAAGTTCCAGGCAGAGCCACCCAGGGACCCTTCATGGGCTTGAAAAGACAAACAAACAGCCCTGAGCAGTGGAAATATCTCTGACTCTCCAAGTTCAGACAGGCTGGGCCAGGACAGAGAGACCCCAAAAGGGCCGCCTGGGGGTGAACAACTGCAGCCTGTATGCAGGGAGCTGCCCAGATGCCTTCTGGCTGCCAGGAAGCTGGCAGGGACAGATGGCATCTGTGCTTGATGGGGCAGAGGCCTCTGGGCCCCACACAGTCAGGGAGAGGAGAGCCGGGGAAGGGGCCTGCCCTGCCTCGCGTGCCAGGTGGCCTGGCCAGATCCCTGCGCTCTCAGAGTCAGGGTCCCCACTGAGCAGGCAGCGGTGCTGGGCTATGGTGGCAGGTGGATGACCAGGGCACCCCACACAGGCCTCCTGGGCCTAGGGAAGGTGACATGGGCCAGTTACCACCACAGTGTGGCCTCTCAGTCTGGACTTGACTGCGATGCCAGTACCTGTGACGGCAGCTCACGTCAGCACCCGTGTGTCAGGCTCAGGCCTTTCCCGCCACCCGTCTTGCTGACTCCTCTACAACCATGACGTGTTACGACCAATGACTGCTCCCATCTTAGGGATGGGGAAACTGAGTCCCGGCTGAGGCTCCCTGGTAGTGAAAGAGAGAAGTTAGATCCCTGGCCCAGGCTTTCCACTACCCGGTGCCCTTGCTGAGCCGTTCCAGGGATGGCTCTGTGCAGGGAGTTTGGTTATTTACCAGTAACAAGTTTTAGGAGGCAGGAAAGAGAGCCTTACACAAAGTTAGAAGGGCATCTGCTTATTGAGCACCTACTGTATACTGGCAAAGGTTATCTTCCCACTTGTGCTCCTTCACCACCTCTGGGATCAGCACCTGCATCAGCAGCAGAAACACCAGCTTCTCCAGCATCTTCAGCATCTCCAGCTTCACCAACATCTCCAGCTTCTCCAGCTTCACCATCTTCTCCAGCATGTTCAGCTTTTCCAGCATCTCCAGCTTCGCCAGCATCTCCAGCATCTCCAGCTTCTCCAGCATCTCCAGCATCTCCAGCTTCACCAGCTTCTCCAGCATCTCCAGCTTCCCCAGCATCTCCAGCATCTCCAGCTTCACCAGCATCTCCAGCTTCTCCAGCATCTCCAGCTTCTCCAGCATTTCCAGCATCTCTAGCTTCACCAGCATCTCCCGCATCTCCAGCTTCACAAGTTTCTGCAGCATCTCCAACATGTCCAGCTTCACCAGCATCTCTAGCTTCTCCAGCTTCTCCAACATCTCCAGTATCTCCAGCATCTCCAACATCTCCAGTATCTCCAGCTTCACCAGAATCTCCAGCTTCTCCAGCATCTCCAGCTTCTCCAGCTTCTGCAGCATCTCCAACATCTACAACTTCACCAGCATCTCTAGCATCTCCAACATCTCCAGCATCTCCAGCTTCTCCAGCATCTCTAGCATCTCCAGCTTCACCAGCATCTCCACCATCTCCAGCGTCTCCAGCATCTCCAGCTTCACCAGCATCTCCAACACCACCAGCTTCACCAGCTTTACCTGCATCCCCAGCAGCATGCCTGCCTGCATATACTGGGGCTCTGCTCTGTGTGAGATGTGAACCTGGACCTTCATCTTCCCAGCAGTGCTATGGGGAGGGATTGTTGTTCAGTGTTTACAGATGAGAAAAGGGTCCAGAGACTGTTCTCCCATCAGTCTGACTTCACAGTGATGGGGAAGGGATGGGAAGGGACAGACAGGGGTGGGAAGGATGACATTTAAGGTGGCAGATATCGACTTGTCTCCACCCCTCCCAGGAAGAGGGTCCTTCAGCCATGGCCTGTCCCATGGTGACCAGCCTCAGCAGGTGTGGTGGAGCTGAGCTTCGAATGGATGAAGGGTGAAGGCCAAAGCCCAGGGACACCATGGCCTTTGTGACACTGGGCGCCCCTGTCAGCTCTTCAGGGGTCTTGGCTTTGGCTGGCTCAAGGAGTCTTCAAGGCAGCAGGGCCCACAGTTTCAGGCCTCAGGGCTAGGAGGACCCAGGGTGGGGCAATCCCAACCCAGGCCATGTGGGGTCCCAGCTCAGAGCAAGCAGACAGAGAGGGACAGGCAGTGGCGTGAGCATCTAGAGGGTGGGTGATGTGACCCAACCTTAGGGCTGCCTGGCTCAGGGCTCTGCACACAGCAGGTGCTCAATCAGTGTATGTCAGGGACCTGGCTGTGAATGGGGGCTGCCTCCCTGTGCAGTCCAGGGTGTCCCTTCCCACCTGGGTCTCCCCAGTTGACCTCCCTGAAGCCTGGCGGCAGGAGGAGCCATGCAGGGTACAGCTCTGTGTCTGATAGGAATGACCTATTAGGGCCCTGTGGCTGTGTGTGTCTTTCATGTGTGTGCCACCTGGCCTGCTGTGGCAGGGGGAGGAAGAGGCTGCCAACCCCTAAACCACCCCTGGCGCTTGGGCCTCCACTAGTCCTTTCTAGAAATCTGTCAAACATGGTGGTCTCCCGGGACCTTGGAAGGGAGGCAGGGAGCACCCCTTTGGGAGGGAGGCTGCAGCCGTGACACGGGGAGCCCTGAGGAGTCAGGGTCCACAATGGCCCCTTCAGGTGCGAGGGTGGCTGTGCTGCTGGGTGCTTTGGAGACAGAGAGGCTGGACAGAGGTACCCATCGTTGTTTTGGAAACAGCCCCCAACGCTCCTGTCCTGCCTAGTCTTCTGAGGCTCCTGTCACACAGGCGGTCGCCTTTCCCTGTCCTGGCACTCAGTGGCTACGGGAGGCTGATCCCAATGGGTGCTTCTCCTTTCGCTCCACTGTTTTTAGGAGAGTGAGCAACTTGTCCTGGCTTGCCTGGGACTTTCCCAGTTTTAGCACCAAAGGGCACGCATCCTGGGAATCACTCAGTTCCCACATAATGGACGGGCTGCCACTGTCATGCTGCGGTCTGCATGGTGCCGCCCTCTGCACCTGCTGAAGTGAGAGCGCTTCGCCCCAGCACCAAGGGCCCCCACCCCCTGTGGCTTGGTATCCCACAGTTCTCCTGGTTTTGAATGCAAGTGGGATTGTACCTAGACAGAGAAGGCCATTCAGCTCAGACCCCAAGTGGGAACCTGCACATCCTGCCGGGCAGAGCTGTGCACGGCACTCCCCCGGGGTGGGCACGTGCGGGCGTGTACAGGAATGTGCCCGGTGTGTTCTGGCATGTGCTGGCGTGTGCCGGCGTGTGCTTCATCCTCCAGGGCCTGCCCTGTCCTACCTGTGACCTGCACTTTGCTGTCAGCCCTTAGGGCCACCAGCACTCCCACCCCCCGCCACTCTGCCAGCTCCCCGGGGCGAAGGTGGGGCCCGAAGTGTTGGTTGCTGTCCTATCCCTCCCAGACAGCGGGAAGCAGGAGCCTCCTGAGGCTGGCGTCCCCATCCAGCAGGGACACTCAGGCCTTGAGCCAAGAAGACAGTCGCAGTGGCACCAGCAGCTCGCACACACTGGGGGTCCCCAGGCCTGTTAGACCCTCACAGCAGCCCAGGGCCAAGGGGATGGGCACAGCTTCTTTGTACATGCCAATAAGCATGTAGATATGTTTATTTCTCTCTGCATGGCTACAAATGCACACACATGCACACACATGCACCATGCACACATACATATGCACATTTTTCCTCTGACCCATATGACGCTAAGTTGGAGACATGCTGTCCTTTGACACCTAGACACTTAAGTGTGCATTTCTAAAGACAAGGACATAGTCACACGGCACAGGACAATTACCGAGATCAGGGACGTTTACATGGATACAACACTGTCATCCCACCCCCACACTGTGTTCGCGTGTCTTCCTTGTTCCCACGCTGTTCCCGCCCAGGCAGGATCCAAGCTGGGACCCCCAGGGGCATCCAGTCGTCACATCTTCCTGGTGTCCCTGACTCTGGACTAGTTCTCAGCCTTATGATGTCGTTTCGTGACCTTGACTTTTTTTTTTTTTTTTTTTTTTGAGACAGAGTCTCTTTCCGTCACCTGGGATAGTGCTATGGTGTTATTGTAGCTCACTGCAGCCTCAAAGTCCTGGACTCAAGTCATCCTCCTGCCTCAGCCTCCCGAATAGCTGGGACTACAGGCATGTGCCACTACACCCAGCTAATCTTTCTATTTTTAGCAGAGACGGGGTCTCACTCTTGCTCATGCTCATCTTGAACTCCTGAGCTCAAGTGATCCTCCCACCTCAGCCTCCCAGAGTGCTGGGATTACAGGCATGAGCCACTGTGCCTGGCTGACCTTGAATTTTTGAAGAGCGTGGGGGATTCCCTGTAGAACCCCTCCACTGGAGACCCAGTGGCTCTCTGTGCATGCCCAGACACCCACTTCCCTGTCCTGCCTCCCACTGCCTGGGTGTGAAGGTGGGGCCTCCTTATCCTCCCAGGGCCTTTGGGGACCCATACCAATCACACCAAGATTCATGGGCACTGATGTGCGCCGGGTCCCCTTCTGAGAGCAGCACACACATGTATAGCACCCTCTGCACTGGACTCCAGAGGATGAGGTGACAATTTCCCACCCACAGGCCCAGAGCAGCCCGGGGCCCACTGCAAGAAGGGCAGAGTCAGAATCTGACCCAGATCTGTGAACCCCCAAAGGCTGTCCTCAACGGAGATCCCTGGCAGCTTGGCAGAGCCTTGACTGGGCCCCGGGAGCCCAGGCACCCCTTCCCACACCCTGCCCAGAGGAGAAGCTCAAACATCCCCCAAGGCCCTGCAGGCACCAGGACCTCCCCCCAGCATGACCCCAGGATCTTCAAGTCCACCCCAGATGAGGCTGCAGAGGCTTCTGGGGTCAGAGCTGCTCAGAGAGGCAGCTGGCTCAGCACAGACTCCAGAAACCGCTGAGCCCGGGTGGGAGGGGCTCTCCGCCGAGCGTCACTGAGGCCTCAAGGTTAGAGCCAGGCGTCCCCGGACTCGCCGCTCAGCAGCTGCACGGCTGTTGGCCTGCCCCGGTTGCCGCCATACAGTGGGGTGGAGAGATAAATGACTTTCCTCAGAGGCTGCTCTAAATCTCCTTCATTCATGCATGCATTCATTCATTCAGCAGGTAATCATGGACAGCACCTGCTGCAGCCAGGTGTGCTGGGCCTGGTGCAAGGATGCTGTGGGGGGGTAGGGGGAGGTGCAGAACCCGTGAACATACATGCTAGTGCGCGGCCGGCCACGAAGGGCAAGTAGGGTGGCCGCGGGCAGCGAGCATTCCAGCAGGGGAGGCAAATTCAGTTGCAGCGAGGGGTGCGCACAGACGGGCCCCATCAGACCTGGCCCTGGCCCCACAGGCCTCCGCGAAGTAGCCCCCAGCCTTGGCGGGTGGCTGGGACGCCATGGCGAGGGCAGTCTAGGGGCTTCCCACGGGCCCACTTTGGTTCATGAACTGGACCCTTGCTTAAGGGCCTCTCCTCACACCTGGGACAAAAGGCATCCAAACCACGTGGCCCGGGAGACCTGCACCTACCCTAACGAGCGTGCAGGGTGCAGCACCAGCACCAGCGGAGGCCACGTACCGACTGGTTCACAGTCACAAACTAGCCGCAGGCCGCAATGGAGAACGTTCTCTCCTTTCTGGCAATGTGCCTTCCACACCACCTGGAAGGCCAGGCTCACGTTTAGAATTCTTACACTTTTGTCCACACCTTCTGCAAACAGCCGACTCTCATCTACCTCTCGCACATCACGGCAGGTGCCAGAGAGGACCCGAGGGAGTGGCATGGGCACCAGGCCAGGGGCCAGCCTCCTGGGTCCTCAGAGCCCCTGTGTTCTTGGCCTTAGAACTCCCTGCTCTACGCAGAGGGACATGGCCTGGGAAGGGCCAGGCTGGGACCCTCCAAAGTGGTGTCCAGGGAGGAGACTGCACCGTGGGCTCCGGCTAACTCTACAGTGTTTCCCAGTCCGCCTCCTTGTCCCCAAATGCCCCAGATGCACCGACATCCCCAACGCCCACTGTCCTTCAGACCCCCACAGCTCATCTGCCCGCAGGCTGCAGCTGCAGCCCTCTCCAGGTGACCTCATACCTGTTTCTCCACCCCGTGTGTGGTCAGCTGAACCAAGGCCCCTGGGACATCCACATTCTAATCCCAGGACCTGTGAGCGTGTGACCTCACATGGCAAAGGGACTCTGCAGGTGTGGCTGGACCACGCCTGGGGTTGGCAAAGGGGCAGCATGTGTCAGTCCTTGGCCCAGGACAGGAGTTACGTTGGGACCATAGACAGGAGGCGGGGAGGATGCGGGTCCTGAGAACAGCCCTGCACAGCGGGCTGACGTTAGGCCAGGCCACCCAGCCCAGTGCCACCGGCCGCTGCTCTCCACCTGCTGGGCTGAGGGCCTCATACCTTTGCCGACACGCAGACAGTGTGAGGGCAAGGCAGCTTCCCTTGTCACCAGACAGAGACCCCTCCCCACCCAGGGCTAAACCTATCCTTTCCTGGCTTGTGAGTCTGCAGTGGGAGCCCTGCCAGTGTGAAGTGTGGCCTCTCTGGGTGCTGCCTGGGGACCCGGGGAGTCACAGGCCGATTATCCTTCTTGGCAAGGTTGGAGAAAACGGTTGAGGGGGCTCTGCCTGCCCAGGTCGCACTCCGAGTCCTGACAGTGGCTGACGGGCACAGGCCGCTTGGCCCCTGACCTGGCTCACCCGAGCCATCTCCTCTCCCAAGGGTCCCTGGGAGAAGGTCGGGCCGTGGGAGGCCCTGCAGGCCCAGCGAGAGCCCCGCCCTTTCCGTGTGGCCGCTGCAGGACATTACCTCATCCCCCATGGGGCAGCTCGGCCCCCAGCCAGCAGATTGTGCTGGGAATGTGCTTCCTGCTCCTTCAGCTCCGCTGGATGGGAGCACAGCACGGTCAGGCCGCGGCCCCTGGGGTCCCAGGGCCTCCACGCCCTCCCACTGCCATCCTGGGGGGCCTGGCGGGTGGGCAGGGCCCTCTGGGCCACAGGGTCCCTCTGCCGCAGCCCTGGGGCTCCGGCCCACCCCAGCAGCTCACAGAGAACGGGAGCAGAGCCACGGGATCTGCAGGAAACAGACGCACGCAGAGGAAGCGGTGTGGGGTGAGCAGCGGCCAGGCCGGGTGGAAGCGCCCCCCACCCACCCCAGGCCCTTGCGCCCAAGGGGGCGGGCCAGGGAGGAGCCTCTGTGGCCTGGGGTGCCCTTTCCTGGGCCCAGGGAGGCTGCTGGGGTGGAGGCCATTTGAACCAGGCCTGGTTTCCTCTATGGCTGTAAAATGCCAGGGCCTGGGCTGCAGCTGGGCAAACGGGTGACAGCTGGTGTTCCCATCCTTCTGGGCGCAGTGTGCTGCCTGCCGCCCCGCCCAGTGTCCCCACGATGGGCGTGGGCCCAGGAGGTCAGGTCCTGCCCCGGCTCAGCCACCACCAGCTCCCAGGGCCCTGGCCGGCTGCCGCGCCCTATGGAGAACCTGTTTCCTCCACGCCCTGCCCCAGGCCCTCCACGTGCGACACTCCTGTACTGTCTGTGCTTCCTGCAGCCACCGCAGCAAAGCCCACGGACAGGCAGCTTACGCAGCAGAAACTCCTCGTCCCACAGTCCTGGAGGCCGGAAGTCCCACATCCAGGTGTTGCAGGGTCAGTTCCTCCTGAGGCCTCCTTGGCTTGTAGACGGCTGCCCCCTCCTGTGCGTGTCTGTGTCCTCATCTCCTGTGGGACTAGGGCCCACCCCGGTGACCTCGCTTTAACCTAGTTACCTCTTCAAAGGCCCAAATGCAGTCACATTCTGGGGTACTGGGGTTAAGGCCTCAACTTACAAATTTTGGGGCATATGTAACTCACCCCAGAAGCCTCCCCAAGGAAGGAGAAGACCGCCATGGGCGCACTCCCTCACTCGTGTGCTCCACAGACATTGACTGGTGTCCCCGTGCCGTGGAGGGTGGGTGCAGCCAGGGACAGGTGGGCCGGGTGGTGGGGAGGAAACACATAGCCTGAGGTCAGAGGATTCCGGAGCCGTCCTTGTCCCCTTCGTCTCCTGCCTCCTACCTCTGATGCATGAGTCTTGCAAGCCCAGCCTCCAGAACCTTCCAGAATCCTACCGCCTGTCCACACAGCCGCCACCCTGGTCCACCTAGACCCAGAGCTGGCCAGGCCATGTCCTTGTGCCCCCCGACACCCTTCAACACGGCGGCTGGGGGTCCTGCCAAACCTACATCGGCCCACGGCGCTCATCTTCTCAAAACCCACCCACAGTTGCTCATTTCCGTCAGAGTAGATGCCCAGGTCCCCACGCTGTCCCTCAAGGCTCTCCATGGGGTGGCTGTCACCTCCGTCCTTCTCTCCTGCTACTCACCCTTTCACTTGCTCCAGCCACCCTGCCTCCTCGCTGCCTCAGGGCCTTTGCACCTGCACTGATTTCTCCCTACAGGGACAATCTTTCCTCAGTGGCTCTGCCCCAACCCTTGTCAAGTCTTAGGTGAGGCCGCCCCAAGCACCTTATTTGAATTGTCGTCTTCACCCCCTCAATTCCCTTTCCTGCCCTGGTTTCTCCCTAAATGTGTCACCTGCCGCCTGTGCGTGCAACTTCCTTCTTTATTTTGCGTGTTCTCTTTCCCGCTCTACTGGAATGCCAGCTCCACGAGGGCAGAAAGTCCCAGCTGTTCTTGTCACTGCGGGCGCCCACCCCTGAAACAACGCCTGGTGCTTAACCCTGGCGTGTGTGTGGTAAGGAATTGGGTCAGCAGCAAGCATTTCTGTGACCAACCAGACAGTAAATATCTTTGGCTCTGCGTGTCCTGAAGCCTCCGTCACAGCTTCCCAGTCCTGCCGTTGGAAAGCAAAGCTGCACAGGTGACGTGTGTGAACCACGTAGCTGTGTTCCAATAAAACTTTATTTAAAAAGCAGGTGGCAGGCAGGATTTGGCCGGTGGGCTGCAGTTTGCAGACTCCTGGTTTATCTAGGAGGTAGTGACCCTCTCCCTGACACCCTCCCGGTCCTGGCCCCCCAATGTCTGTGCCATCCACGAACTCCCGGTGCTGGCCAAACTGGCTGGGTGCTGAGGCCGATTCTGGGACTTGGACACATGCTGTGTTACATGCTGGTCGCAGGCAGAGATTGCACTGTGCACCCAGTATGTGCCGGGCCTCTGCTTGTCTTCCCACGTGCATGTGTCTGGTGTCCGCACAGTTGCTGGGGCCATGGTACCCAGAGAAGGCACCTGCTCTACCCAAAGCGGGAGCGTGAGATGCCCCGACAGTGTCGGGGAGGAGAGGGCTTCATGGACACGAGTTGTTTCCCCTCTGATGGAACTTAGGTGGCTTATGAGACAAAACCTGAGAAATGCAGAAAAAGCAGAAAAAATTCAAAAACTAATGAGAAAAATAAGTGCACGCCCACCCCCCAACCCCACATAACCACAAGTTACTCACACCCCAAATTTTTCCTCCATTTTCCTGAAGTGCAATGACCAGGTCACAGTGGATGAATCATTAAAGACTTGATGCCAAAAATCAAGGTTTTCACCTTTGAAATACAGACAGAGGAGAGAAAGCGTGTGCACATCCACCCCCTGGCCCCCAGTGAGGGAAGGAGGTCATTTTTGGAACTGGGTTTTATTTCTTGCAGAAGTCCTACCTCACTGACTTTGACCTGAGTCACTGCACCCTGACATTCATCATTCATTCCAAGACAGGGGCCTTTCTCTGGCCCCACCAGTCTTCACCTGCAAAGAGGCAGCTTCTAGCTCAGGGTAGCAATTGGTAGCTGCCATCTGGGCTTTGCTTTCCCCAGCGCCCGTCGGCCACACAGACGTGTCCCACAGCATCTCCTCAGTGGTGACACTGCTGACACCCCTAGGGTGGGTGGAGTGTGGGCCCCAGGGTGCGGGCTGGGGACTCCCTGCAGGTCAGGGCTACGCGGCTCACTCTGCTGCCGCGTCTGGGCCGGGGCTCGGTCCATCTGTCGGAGCATTTCCGCGCAGAAATCCCCGGCTCAGAACCGTGTCGCACAGTGCGGGTGTGGAATGTGCAGTTGCTCCCTGGCAGGGACCCACAGGAAGCAGGTGCGGCCGCGCCGGGGAGAGTGTCCCCGCGTCCCCTCTGCCAGCCCTGCCTGCCTCATCTGCGAAAAGGGACAAATGGTCCCCACCCCATGGAGCTGTCGTGAGGAGTTGGTCAGGAAAACGTGTGGGCGGTGTCAACAGAGGCCTTAAATGGTTCGACCCGGGAATCTCCAGACTTCTCTGCTGCATTCCGTGAGGGGGGAGAGTTGAGCCTCCATCCCCGATAAAAATGTGTATTTATTTATTTTTATTTCTGCACAGGCACTTGTACCATACCAATGACTTACAAATATCACACAACACATAAAAATATTAAAATGAAAAAGAATGAAAAAAATTTTTAAAAATCCACCCGTTCCATTTATTTAAAGGTTAAAGGGCTGGTAGGGTTTTCTATTTCTTCTTGAGTCAGTTTTTGATAAGTTGTATTTTTGCTAAGAAATCAGCCATTTCATCTACATTTTCAAATTTATCAGGTGTCCAGGTATTTTTTTAGTATGCATGATATTTTAAATATTCTCTAAAATGTCTGATTTGTTCCCTTTGTAATTTTTTCTTTTCTGTGTTTATTCCTCTGTCTCTAACTTGATCAGTCTTTCCAGAGCTTTGTCTGTTGTCGAAGAGCCTGTCATTGGTTTTATCGACCCTCTCTGCTGTTTCCTTTCTCCTATTTCGTTAATGTCTTCTCTGATTGCTGTTGTTTCCCTCTTTTTATTTTTGTTGGGTTTAACCTGTTTTGTTTTGTTTTTTCTGTTTTGTTGGGTTGGCTTTGTGAAAGTTTAGCCTTTCTTCTTTTCTAATGAAAGCATTAATATTTTAGACTCTCACTTTTCACTACACCTCACTTTCACTGCATCCCACAAACATCAATGCACAGTATTTCTCCACCTTTCAGTTACAGACATAGCATTTTCATAATATTTTCTTCTTTTTTCTTTGACTAACAGTTGACCCTTGAATGTCAAGGATTTGAACTGCATGGATCCACTTATGTGTGGATTTTCTGCTGCCTCTGCCTCCCCTGAGACAGCAAGACCAACCCCCCTTCCTCCTCCTCTTCCTCCTCAGCCTACTCCACATGGAGACGAGGATGAAGACCTTTGTCACGGTCCACTTCCACTTGACAAACATATTTTCTCTTCCCCATGATTTTAATAACATTTGCTTTTCTCCTGCTTACTTTATTGCAAGAATATGGTATATAACACACAGAACATACAAAATGTATGTCCGTCTACTATTTGTGTTATTAGTAAGGCTTCCAGTCAGCCATAGGCTGTGAGTAGTTCAGTTTTGGGGCGTCAACAGTTACATGCAGACTTTTGACTGCATGTGGGGGTCACATGGTTCAAGGGTCAACTTAGACATGCACTACAAATTTTCAAATGTGTAAGCGTTTTTGAGGGTTTCTACATTGATTTCTAACAATTTCGTTGTGCTCAGGAAACTTGTCCTGTATCATATCATTTATTAGAATTTGTTGAACTTCTGTGGCCTAGCACATTGCCGATTTTTGTAAATATCCCACATGCTCTTGAGGACACAGAATGTTCTTCTTTAATCGTCAGGGGCAGGATATGCTTACGCCCCTCAGCTCAGGGTGGTTTACGTTATTTAACAAGCAGAGAGTGTGCTATTGGTGGCATAGACGTTGTCCTCGGCGGTTTGTAACTACTGAGTCATTTAATCCTCATCGCACTCCCGCGTGGGAAACGCAGTTATTACCACCAGGTTAGCGGTGAGGACACTGAGGCACAGAGGCAGTAAGGAATTCTGCTGAGGTCAGACCCATAGCCTGTAAGTGACAGAACTGGGACCTGAGCCAAGCGGTTTGGCCAGAGTGTGTCACCTCGAACACCGTCCTACGCTGTGGTATTCTAAATACCTAATGCTCATTTTTCGGTCTGTACTATTGAAATCGGACCATTAAAATGTACACCATTCTGCAATTATAAGTTTGTCCATCTCCGTGATTATGCCATTTTTGCTTTAAATATTTCAAGGCCATACTGCCAAAAGCAAACAAGTCAAGAATGGTTCCCTCTCCTTAGCAAATTGTACCTGTCAGCCTCTAGTACTTTCTTCATCTTAACAGCCACTTAGTTTGACGTTAATATAGCTATAGTAGATCCTTTTGGGTTAGTTTTAGCTTGATACATATTTTTCATCCTTTAACTTCAATCTTTCTACGTCCTTATGTTATAGGTGTGTCTCTTACAACAGCCTGGAGCTAGATTTTGTTTGTTTCTAATCAGGTCTTACAAGCTCTACCTTTTAACTTGTGTTTTTAGTTGATTTACATTTATTGTAATTGATGATAGGAATAATTTCTACCATCATCACTTCGGGCTCTCTAGTTTTGGTATTTTCCTATGATTATTATTTCCTTTTCTCTTATATTGTATTAATTGAATTTTATTTATACCTTTTTTACCCCTTTCTCACTTAGAAGTTATATAACAGACTTCTAATCTTTTGGGGACTAACTTATAATCTTTAATGTGCATATTTGACTTAATTAAGTGTAAATTAAATATCTCCATTCAATAGCTGAAGAGTATAAGGACTTAGGATGCTTAAGTCTGATGGTCTTCCTCTTGTTTTGCTGCTTTTATCCAGTATTATTTCCACATCTTTCAAATTGTGTATTTTATTATAATAATAGCATTTTTACTGTCAATGTTTGTTTAGATTCACTCGCATGTTCATCAAATTCTTTCCAATTTTTTTTAGGCTAGAATTTCCTTCTGCAGAGATCTATAAGTGGTATTAATAAATTCTACTATATTTGTGTGTGTGTGTGGTAAGAACAATGAACATAAGACCCACCCTCTCAGTGGATTTTTAGGCGCACGACCCTGTACTGTTGTCTGTGGGCATCAGTCTGTGCAGCTCTCCAGAACGGACTCATCTTGCACGACCAAAACTGGAACCTGTTGATCGGCAATTCCCTACTTCTGCCACCTCAGCCCCCACAACCACCGTTCTCCTCTTTGCTTCTGGAAAGTTGACGACTTTAAACACCTCACGTATGTGGGACCATGACATATTTGCCCCTCTGCGATTGGCTCATTCACTTAGCACAATGTCCTCTAGCTTCTTCCGTATGGTCACGCATTGCAGACTCTCCCCCTTTTTAAAGCTAAATGACACTCCATTGCATCGGTATGCCACCTTGCGAAAATCCATCCGTCAGTCAAAGCAAGCAGTAAATTTACCAATATTCTTGGCCCAACCACGCCTTGTTTCACCCTTGGTCTTGAATTATGTAACCAGACCTGAGTGCATAGCTAGCAGAGGCAGAAGCTGCCAGGATTTGAACCCAGGCTCTCTGGTGCCAGAGTCCAGGTTTTATACCCTGGTCTTACTGCTCCTGGGGGTCCCAGGTGCTGCCACTGAGGGCTGCCAGATAAAAGAAAGGATGCAGCTAGGTGTGGCTATGTCACCAATGGGAGATGAAAGAGAAAGGACATACTACAGCTTCTAGGAAGTGTCATTGAAAAGGTGAGTAGACGCACCTTCTTCGATCCTTTGTCTCATACAATATTTGGGTTATCCTGAAAACTTGTTTGTTGCTTATCTGAAATTCAGATGTAACTGGGCATCTTACACTTTTACTGGCTAAATCTGCCCCCCTACTGCCAGCTGAAGCTGGGAGCTATTGGGCTGACGCCAGACAGGCTGCTGCACACGTCCGAGCACTCTCAGACACACAGGCAAGGCTGGTGGCGGCACTCCCTGTCCCTCTGACTGAGGGGCTGCGGTGATCACCCACAGGCTGCCGCCCCCCCCCTCGGCCAGGCCTGCCACTGCCTTGCTTGCCTTGAACACCACCAGCCACAGGCACCTGAGCCTGCTCCCTGCTGCATCCGGAGGGGTCAGGATCTCACGATTGGCTCCGTGCAAGGCAGAGGCTTCCCCAGAGGCCCACAAGAGGATGGGGACAGTCCCCCTTGTGCAGAATGGAGGGAAGGGCCCTGGATTAGGAGTAACTGTGGGAATAAATCCACTAAAAGGAGAGGGAGTCAGGGTGGGGCAGGGTAGGGTGAGCCCCAGGTCTGGGGACACTCCCGACTCCATCCTGGGCACCCACCCACAGGATGGGGAGGAGAGTGTGAACGGCCGAACTGCCCTGAGGGCCGTTTCTCAACTTGTGTCCAAATGTCAGGTGCATCCCCTTCCACTCGGCACTTCTACTTCCAGGAACGCACGGGAAGGAAATGCTCTGACCAAGCGCAAAGACAACACGTTTAGGGATGTTCATCCGGCAGGGGCCGTAATGGGAGGAAACTGACGACAGTCCAACCATCCGTCAGTACCTGTGGGATCATCAAGTGTCTGCGCAATGGAGTTGCAGGGGATCTGATTGCCTTGTAGACACGGGAAGACACTTGTGATCTGAATTTCAATGAAAAAGGCACATGGCCCACCTGTAATGACGACCACTGGCCTGGATTCTCCTGCATCTTGGTGTGTCCATGTTACATACATGAGAAGGAAGGAAGGAAGGAAGGACGGAAGGAAGGACGGAAGGAAGGACTCAGTCTAGTGGGGAGGATAGGCATCAGCAGGCAGCCCTGCAGGTCAGTGCGGCATCGCTGCTCCTGCAGAGGAGGGTCCTGGGGCTGGGGGCTGACCTCTCCCGGGAAATCGAGGAAGGCTTCCTGGGAAGTGACGTGTGATCTGGGACCTGAAGCAAGAAAGGGAGCCACCTGTGAGAGGAGAGGTGCTAGCCAGAGAGAACAGCACGTGCAAAGGCCCCACGGCAGGAGGCGCTCGCCAGGCACCCTCATGCACGTCCCCTCATTTCCTGCCCACGGCAGCCCACCCTCCCCCAGCCCCACCAAGAAGGCAGTCACATCATCGATCCATACCTGACGCTGCAGGCCACAGACCTGTCCAGGTGTGTCTCACCAGGAAGCCCTGAGCTGAGCAAAGACAGAGGGGCCCTGGGAAGACCTGCCCATTGAGCCCTCCTGCCACCCTCAGGGCCCTCACAGCTCACCTGCTTGGCCTAAGCCCCATGAGACGGAGGCATAGCACCCCCTTTCTTCAGCGAAAAGCCGAGGAGAACAAGGGCAGCTCAGGAAGAGGTCACCACGGATTCTCTGCCCGGTGACCCTGACCCGGCCCCACGGTGGCAATGCTCCTGCAAGGCTGCCGGAGGCCACTGTGCCTGGCTGCCCTGGATCGGCCAAAGGAGCCAGGCTGGGGTGACAGTGTCACTCTAGGCTGGTGGGACACGGCTCTCTCCATGCTGGTTGCTGGGTCTCTCATGGGGCTGACCAAGTCCAGAGGGAGACCACGTAGGCCGGGCTTCCTGGCCACCCAGACCCCTCGGGGCCCGCGTGGACGTGGCAAGGGCCCTGCCCCAGCAGGCTTTCCCCAGCCCCTCTGCCCTGCCAGGGCCCACAGCCTCCCAGATAGAGACCATTCCTGCTGTGAAGACCTGGGCTTGAGCTGGCTCTGAGAGGCTGTGAGCATGACCCGGGGCCCCTTGGGCCTGAGTGACCACTACCTCCATGGGTTCTTGTTTTAAAATGCCACTCACAGTCGTCACCCCCATCCTGTCCCTAGCTCAATCTCACATCAGCTGCAGCATCCTTCTGTTATAATAATGGGGGTCGTGCTGCCTCAACCTCGGAAACATTTATCTGACCCAGTCACTCTCCCTCTCAGCCCTTCAATGGCTCCCTATTGCCTCAGTGTGAACACTATCTCCACTTTCGAGGTGGCCACACAGCAGGGCCCCTGCCAGGTCTGCCCAGGTCCACTGCCCAGAGGGCTGGGACAGGGCATCTGCCCCATGTGTGTCCTCGCCTGTCAGCTTTCCCTGGTACTCAGATGTCCACCGGCCCCGGGGGAGGGGGAAGCAATGAGGGGGCGAGACTTTCAGTCTGCGCTCCCAGCAGCAGTTTCAAAAGAGTTTGTTTTCTTTCAAAACAGAATCTATCGAGCGTCCGGCCGGCCAGTGGGTCTGGGGCCAGAGCCGAGGGAAGTGCCGTGGGCACTGGGCATGCTGAGTTGACACCATGGTCAGCGAGTGTCCCCAGGGGCTTGGCCAGGCCGCAGGCTGCGGGCAGCACAGAGGCTTCCCCATGCCAGGCTGGGCCCACATGGCTCCGGCATGGTCCACCCCAGCTGAAGGCCATAGAGGCCCCGAGTGTCCCAGCTCCTACTGGGCTCAGTCCCTCTCAGGGGCCACCTATGTCCACCTTGTGTTCATGCCACCCCCGGGGCACTCCTGGGCCGGCCTCTGACTCTGTCCTCCTGCCCCAGCATGGAGGCCCTTGCGCAGGGGGAGTGGGGAGGCCTTTGCCATTTGTTGGGGGCGTCGCCATTTGCCTCAACCGTTTAACCCCCCAGCAGACTCTGACACTCTCCCTGTCTTCGCAGGTGGGGAGACAGAGGTGCACGGTGTTTATCAGCTCCACGCCATGGCTCAGTCTTTGCTCCGTGCCCGTCCTCCATCCCGCCTCCCACTCCACTGTGCGCTACCAGCACACCCAGCTGAGCACGCGGCTTCCCGGCTGACGCCACGTTTCCCAGACGCTCTTGTAGCAAGTCGCGGCCACGAATACGTTCTGACTGTGGCAATGGGAGCTGAAGCCACGTGTGCTCTTCCAAGCCACGCCCGTGATGGCAAGAGGCGTGTCCTCCCTCTGCCTTCCCCGTCTTGGACTCAAGACGGAAGTGACGTGTGAGGATGGCACAGCAGGAAGACGGAGGGCACCCGGGCCCCTGGCACCATCGGGCTGCCCATCTGAGAAATTAATTTAGAGATTGAGCCACCCAGGTCCCTCTGTTATGCAGCTATACAACTAATTGACTAACTGACTAATACAGGGTCGCCCAAAGCCTCAAGTGGGGTGGCTCCTGTCCTTTCTCACCATGCGGTCCAGCCCTCGGTATGCGGCTCTGGCAGGTGGACCCCAGGGTGTCGTGCTGCAGGAAGGTGAACAGGCTGTGGGCCACCCTCGCAGCACCACGTGGCTGGCTCCAGGCTCCCAAATAAAGCCCAGGGCAGTGACTGGTGTAGCCTGAGGGACCAAAGCCTGAGCCCAGCCTGCACTTCGGAAGGCATGGAAGAGGGAAGAGACCGATGTCTACCGAGTCCTGGAGCCGGGAGGGCGCTGGGCTGGGCTCATCCCTGTGTGGTCTCGACCCACCTCTTGGGCACCTGCAAGGAGCAGGACCTGGGCCGGGCACCTTCCACTTGTCTCAGTTCCTCTATTTTTAACAGCCGTGTTGAGATCTAACTCATACATGGCAAAACTCGCCTGTGCCGTGTGCGACGCAGTGGTCTTTAGTGTCCTCAGAGCCGTGCATGCTTCACCAGAGCCAGTGGTGGGACATCTTCATCACCCACTGAATACTCCCCATACCCCTTAGCCATCACCCCCAACTCAACCCCCAGCCCCAGCCCCAGCAACCACGAATCTGCGCTCTGTCCCTACGGACGCGCCATTCTGGGCATGTCATTGCATGGAATCACGTGACACACCTGTGTGACGTATGTGCAGTCCTGCGGGACCCGCCTCTTTGCCTTGGGGCAGTGTTTCGTCCACGCTGCAGCTCGCGCCGGGGCTGCCTTGGCTTCCCTGGCTGGGACGGAGCACATCATGCTCCTGTTCCTGGTGGGGACGCTGCCCGGCTCCCGCTCTGGGCTGCTGTAACGGCACTGCCGTGGACGTGGGGTGCAGGTGTTTGCGAGGACGGAGGCTTTCATTCCGTTGGGTGGATGCCTGAGATGGAGCCGCTGGCTCACACACTCACTCCGTGGAACCTTCTAGGTTGGCTTTTGCACTGGGACAGGGAAGGTGGCCGGGAGGGGTCAGACCGGCCTGGGCTAAGGTTCCGGTTCCACTGGCTGCAGGGGGCCCTTGGCAAGTCCCCAGGCAGCCGCGGTTCCACCTTGGCTGGGCAGTGGCACAGCAGGGGCACGTGTGTGTGTGTGTGACAGTGAGTGTGAGTATGTGTCAGCATGAGTGTGAGTGTGCAAGTGTGACTCCTGCCATCGTGCAGGAGCTTCTCCAGCCAGTGCCTGGCACGCAGAGCTGCTCACAAGCAGGGGGAGGGAGGGTGGGGTCAGGACAGAGGAGGCACGCAGACCCGCACTCCCCCCGACGTCGTGCTGCCCTGGGATTTGCTTCCTCAGCTCCCGGCCCAGCCCGGCGGGGTGGTGGTGGGATGCAGGGTGCCGATCTGCCCACCAGCCCCGCCTATCCCGTCTCAGCCCATAGTCCCTCCTGTGGTCCTGGGTTATCTAGGGAGGGGGTCACCCAGCCCTCAACTGTCCCCCATGCCTGTGGCGGAGGCCGGGCCTGGCCCTGAGCAGCCTGGGGACTTCAGGAGGGGGATCCTGGGCTTCCCCCAAGGGCAGGTCTGAGCCCCACCTGCCGGGCTCTGTCCTGATGCAGGCTCCTGCCCCAACCCCAGGTCACCCTCTGCTCTCCACCAGTCCAAGTGACCTTAGCCCTGCTGCACCGTTGGAAGGGACGTCGGCCTGTGTGGGTGGCAGTTGGTATGTGAACCCAAGGCCTTCGGCACCTCTCAAAGGCCCGCGTGGCCCCTGGACGCCGCTGGTGGCCCTGCCCTGACCCCGGGCCACCTCGGGTGTAACCTAACCTCACCTGGGCCATCTGATTCAGTCCCCACAAGGCCTTGTGAAGAAGGTGCTGTCATTTCTCTACTTCACATATGAGGAAACTGAGGCATGAAGAAGCCTGGCTGACGCTGGAGCCCACTCTGACTCAGGGACTCCTGACTGGCCTTTGCTACCCAGAGCGCCTCTGGGAACCGGTACCCTGTGCACCCCTGGGTGGGACAGGGCTCTGTGCCCCACTGGGCCAGCTTAGAGACAGAAGCCAGGGAGGGGCAGAAATTGGCTCAGGAAGCAGCCAGGGCCAGTCCAGGAGGTGGCCGTCCACTGTGCCCTCCTCTGACCTTCAAGCTGAGGCTGCAGGGTGGGCGGGAGCACGCCGGACCCTAGTGAGAGCATGTGGGGGCAGCCTGGGATGGGAAGGGTCCCTAGACCCTCAGCCCTGCATGCAAATCCCTGCTCCGCCTCACTCCCACTGGGTGACCTGGCGTGGTTCACGTCACCGAGAAACAGTTCCTTTCTCCATTAAATGGCCAACTTACGGGAATGTTGCAAAGGTGACTAGTATTTAAACGCCAGGTAGCAATAACGAGAATGAATGGTGGGCTTACTATTTGCTTATCTCTGTGCTGAGTGTTTAATAACAGTTGCTTCGTTTCACCTGAAACTTGAATCCAGATCAGACTCGAGAGCTGATTCGCAATTGCTGCCTCCTCCCGCAATAACAATCTAACAGCTGCCATTCACTGAGCACCAGCTCAGGGCGGCAGCGGGCTGTGATTTCGTGTGATTTTTTGATCTTCATGACAACCCTCTGAGTCAGTGCTGTTATCACAATCCCCACTTCAAAGAAGAGGAAACTGCAGCTCAGAGAGGGTGAGTCACTTGCCCAAGGTCACACAGCTGGTTTGTGACAGAGCCAGGATTCGAGTCGGGCCTGTGTGACTCCAGGAGATGTGCTTATAGCCACTCTGCTCTGTGCTGCCTCCTAAAACGCCCAGCCTGGTGCCCTAAGCTGGAAGCAGCCCGGCTGTCCATCAGCAGTGTATGCAGATTAATATGCAGACTGAAATCTGTGCCTCCGGTATTCCCGGTCTCAGCTTGCAGAGGGCAGCTCACGGGACTTCTCAGCCTCAGCAGTCCCAGGAGCCAGTACTTCATAATCAATCACTAAACGTATATCTCCCATTGATTCCGTTTCTCTGGAGAGCCCTGACCGTTACAGTGGTGGCTATGTGGAGGCACACATATGTGTGGGTCACACATGTATGCGTGGGTCAGTTACACGCTAAAGCAAAAGCATCAAGGTTCTTCAGAGGATTTTAACAGAGTTCAGAGTCTACATAGCATCACATTAAGATTGCCCGTGAAGCAATCCAAAATTATTTGACACACAAAGAGAGAGGAAAATGCGACCCATTCTCAAAGGATAAAACAGTCAACACGCAAACACCAAGATGGCGTTGGAATTACCAGAATTATTTAAAGCGTCCACTGCAACTCTATTCAGTGAGGTCAAGGAAAACACATTTGAAATGAATGAGCAGATGGAAAATCTTGGCAGAGAAAGTATTAAAAGAGGACATAGAAAGTTTAGAACCAACAAATAAAATACTTGAAATTGATTAAAAATCACTGGGTGGGCCCAACAGCAGAGTGGAGACCACAGAGGCGAAAGTCCATGGACCCGAGATCCACGGCCGTGATCCCGGCAGGACGCAGAGAAGGCAAGGGACGGGACGCGGGGCCTGCGCAGCCACGCCGGAGACCTGACATGCTGCCATTACGGTCCGGAAGGAGAGGACAGAGAGATGGGAGCAGAATAGTCTTTAAAGAGATGATCATATGACCAACAATCTCCCATATTTTAGTGAAAGACATAAATGTACAGATTCAAGAAACTCAGAGAACCCCCAAACAAGAGAGATTCAAAAAAAAACCATGCATAAACACGTCATGAGCAACGAGATGAAAAACAAAGATAAAGAAGAAATCTTGAAAGCAAGAGAGAAAAAGATACGCTGTTGCATAACAGGGAAGAATAATGCAAATAACCTTAGACGTCTTATTACAAATCAGGGAGGCCAGAAGACAGGGGAACAATATATTTAAAGTGCTGAAAGGGCGTGTGTGTTGGGGGGATTCTGTAAACTCAGAATCCTATGGCACTGAAAATACCTTTTTCTCTTAGGTTCTTCAAAATGCAGGTGACTGTTCAAACACTGACCTATTCATTTATCTTAGAGATGGGGACCTTGCTATGTTGCCAAGGCTGGCCCCACACTCCTGGCCTCAAGCAATCCTCCCGCCTCAGCATCCCGAGTAGCTGGCACTACACACGCAGGCCACTGTGCCTGGTCACAAACATTTTAACATTGGCCGGTAGGGTTTTTGCCTTTTTTTTTTTTTTTGGTATGACAACTATAAGATAAAAATGGGGGTGGCAAAGGGACTTATTTTTTTGCAAGCTTTCTATTAAATATATTTTACATCAAGTAGCACAGTATTGATTCTAATTAGACTGAGAAAAGTTAGGTATGTGCATTACAACCCCTAGATTAACCACATACACAGAAAAAAAAAATAGCCAAAAAGCCAACAGATAAATTGAAATGGAATACTAAAAAATATTCAGATAATCCAAAAACATGCCAGAAGGAGGAATAAAGAACGAAAAAATTGAAAGGACCAATGTTAAATGTTAATATTCTAAACACTCCACTGAAAAGTAAGAGATTGACAACATAGATTTAAAAAATCCAAGACCCAATGATGTGCTACGAGCAAGAGACTCACTTTCAACATAAAGGCACAGGTGGGTTAAAAGCAAATAAGCCAAAAAGGATCCACCGTGCGAAGAAGCAGCACAAGACGTCCGCAGGGCTGTATTAATATTAATTAATGTCAATGTCAATAATAAATTTTAAGACAGTATCATCAGAGATAGAAACATTTTGTAGGCTAAAGGGATGATGAATCAGAAAGACATAAAATTACAAATTTTTATATGTGTAATAAGAGAGGCTAAAAACACATGAAGCCAAATCAACAGAGCAAAGGTGAGGAATACACACAAATCCCACAATCAGAAAGGGGGATTCTAATGCCCCTCTCTCCGTGATTAAAAGAACAAATATATACAAAAAAAAAACAGTGACGACATCGAAGGTACAGACAGCACCATTCATCACTCTGATCTAACTGATGTTTCTAAAACGCTGCAGGCAGCACTGCAGACGACTGTTGCTTTCAAGTGTACACAGCACGTTCGCCAGGACAGACCACACGCTGAGCTAGGAAATCTGTGTTCTCTGGCAACAACTGAACCTACTTAGAAATCAATCACAATGAGACAGCTAGGAAAACCCCCAAATACCTATAAATGATTCATGAATAAATGACTCATGAATCCAAGATGAATTTGCAGAGGAAATCAGGAAATAATTTGAATGAAGTGACAATGAAACTGTATCACATCCCAGCCTGTAGGGCGCAGCCAAAGCCATGCTTCGAGGGAAACTCAGGACTTCACATACTTAGATTAGAAAACTAAGACCAGTCTGACATCAGTGACCTGAGAACCCACCCTGGGAAGCCAGAAAAGTAAACCCCAATCAAGGAGGAGGCAGGAAATAACAACAATAAGAACAGAACTGAATGAAATGGAAAACAGACAAAAGAGAGAGGAAAAAAAAAGCCAAAAGCTGATTCTTTGAGAAAATCAACAAAACTGATAAACTGTCAGCTGGGCTATTGAAGTGAAAAAGAGAGACTCTGAGTTACCAATATCACAGATCCTACAGACTTTTAAAGGAGATCGTGAACATCTTTATACCAAAAATGTGACAAATTAACTGAACAAATTTCTTTAAAAATGCACCTGACACCGACACAAGATGATGCAGAATCCACCCAGGAGGGCTGGGGAACCTGGGGCCGTAGGACGAACGTGGCCTTCTAGGTCCCTACGTGTGGCTTTTTGACTGAATCCAAATTTTACGGAACAAATCCTTTTATTAAAAGGGGTGAAGATGAAGCTTTTCTTGCCTCCTTTGGTGCTTGAAAAAGACCAGTCTTGAAATCAGAGGGCCGCAGGTTCCCCATCCCCGCTCAGAGCTGGGTGGTTTCGCCGCTTAATTTGATCAAACATTCAAGGAAGAAACAAGCTACACTTAAGGAATTTCTTCAGAAAATGAAAGAAGGGGGGACATTTCCCTGCTCATTTTATGAGGCTTGGCATAACCGTAATACAAAAACCCGGCCAAGACACTTTGTGGATCAGCATTCTTTGTGAATAGAGACATAAAAATCCTTTAAAATATTAGCAAAATATAGTCTTTTGTGACATTAATCTGAAAATATCTACTGAAAATTAGAATATCCCTACGCTTTGAGGATTCCACATAGAATGATGTATCCTATAGAAATAAAAACCAATATGTAATTAAAAAATTAGCAAAACAAATCCTACAATATGTAAAAATAATAATATATCAGGGCTAAGTAGGGTGTAAGCCAGGAATGCAATGTTATCTAAACATTTGAAAATCAATCAATATGGGCTGGGCGTGGTGGCTCACAACTATAATCACTATAATCCCAGCACTCCGGGAGGCCGAAACAGGAGGATTGCTTGAATTTAGGAGTTCAAGACCAGCCTTAGCAAGAGTCAGACCCCGTCTCTACTAAAAATAGAAAAAATTAGCCGGGCATGGTGGTGCATGCCTGTAGTCCCAGCTACTCGGGAGGCTGAGGCAGGAGGATCGCTTGAGCCCAGGAGTCTGAGGCTGCTGTGAGCTAGGCTGATGCCACGGCACTCTAGCCTGGGCGACAGAGTGAGACTCTGTCTCAGAAATAAATAAATAAATAAATAAGTAAATCAATATAATTCATTATATTAACCAAATAAAGGCACTAAACCTCATGAATTCTAAAATAGATATAGAAAAGGCAGTTGATCAAATTTTATGCCCTCCCCTAATTTTTAAAAATTCAGCCAACTATTCATAGGAGGAAGCATCTCTCAGTGGATAAAAGGCATCTACGACAAAGCTGCAGCCAGTATTATAATTAATGGTGAGCCTGAAAGTTTTTCCTTGAAGATCAAGAACGAGGTAACCCACTTTCACCATATCTGGTCAACACCGTGCTGGCAATCCTAGCCATTGCAATAAGGAAAAGATAAAGAGAAAAGAAAAGAAGAAGGAAAGGTTATATAAAGGCACTAAAAAATGAAAAAGAAGAAATAAAACCTCCTATTCGCAGCTGCTGTGATTATTTACACAGAAATGTCCCAAGAAACATACAAAATAGTCATTAGAACTATAAAGACCTTAATAAGATCACAGGATACAAAGTTAATATATCAAAATCAATCATATTCTTATACAGACAACAGCAAAGAGTTGAAAAATGAAAAATTTTTAAAAATTCTGTTTAGAGTAGCACCAAAAAAAAAAAACCTCATAAAATGTTTAGAATTAATCTAACAAAAGACAACCAAGACTCTATACTGAAAATAACAAAACACTGCTGGGAGAAATTTAAGATCTAAATAAATTAAGAGACACAGCCTGCTCATAAATTGGAAGACTCAGTATTAAGATGTTAATTGCTAACAAATGTATCTATAGATGTAACACAACCCTGATAAAAATTGACAAGCTAATTCAAAAGTTTATTTAGAGACGCAAAGACTTAAAATAATGAGTTTTTTAGAAGAGGGAAGTTGGAGGGCTTCTCTGATTTCACGACACACTTGAAAAGCTACGGTAGCTGAGACAGCTCAGCGCTGCTGTGAGGACAGACATACGGACCAAAGCAACAGAAACGAGAGTCCAGAAACGGACCCACACACAGATGGCCGATTGATTTTTGACAGAAGCGCCCTGTCAATTCAGCAGAGGGAAAAAAATAATAAGCCTTCTCAAAAAATGATTTGGATCAATTGGGTTTCCAAATGGGAAAAATCGAACAGCGATCCTCACTCAAAACTATAAGATTCCTAGGTGAAAACAGAGAAGAAAATGTCCATGGCCTTGGGATAAGTGAAGATTTCCTAAACAGAACACAAAAATCACAAACCATGAAAGGAAAAAAGTTGATAAATTGGTCTTTATCGAAATTAAAAACTTCTGCTCCTTGAAACACACCTGTAAGTGACTGAAACGGCAGGTGACAGTCAGAGAGATAATATTTGCAGCACGTATGTCAGACAAAGAGCTCCTATCTGGAACATGTAAATGAGTCTCACAACTCTGTAAGGAGAAGACATACCCAAACACCCGAATGAACAGAAGATTAGCAAAAGTGCTTCACTACGGAAGATACACCCATGGCCATAGGAAAAATCGTCAATATCACCGATCATTACAGACACGTGGGTTGAAACTACAACGAGATGCCACGATGGGGCCACCAAGATGACCAAAGTTACAAAACCCCACATAGCAAGAGGGGTGAGGACATAAAACACCTGGAACCCACATGGAGACTGGCGGGGCTTAAAATGGTCCAACCACTTTGGGAAGCTCGGCGGTTCCTAGCCACTCACTCTCGAGGCAGGCGAAGGGCGTGCCGGAGGTGAGCGTCCGCCTTCGCGGCGGCTGTGTTCGGCAGAGCCCCGGCGACCGGAAACAGCCCAGACGTCCACCCCGAGTGGACCAACACCCAAACCACGGGCAGGCAGACGACGGCACCCTGCGGCACAGTGGGGAGGAATGAATGCATCATTGATAAGCAAAACACTGCGGATGAATGTCAGAACAACCATGCCAAGAGAAAGAAGGCAGCCCAAAAACCGGAGTACCTACTCCGTGGTTCCATTTATCCCAAAGCGAAGCAAATGCAAAGGATTCTATGGGAAAAGAAACCGGACCAGCGGTTGCCTGGGGACAGGCCTGGGGGGTGGTTTCAGGGGCACGGGGGTGGTTTCAGGGGCACGGGGATGGGAGGCGTGTGAGGGCCATGGACACGCCCGTAACCTCGCCTGTGTCCGTGGTCTCACGTGTTGACACACGCCTGACTCACGAGACTGCATGCTTTCAATATGCACCGTTTATTGTACTTCCATTGCTCCTCAATAAAATCGAATTAAAAATTTACTGAGCTGTGCACTTAAATTTCCTGTGAGTTACACATTCATAAAAAAGTAAATAAAAAGTAAAAATGCAGTTTGATCGTGAATCCCCATTTCCAGCTCTCTCTGCTGTCCCCAGACGACTCCCTCCATGACCCCACTGCATTCGAGATGGAAATGAAGCTGCCTCCAACTTCCTGCAAGCGTCGAGTCCTTTCCAAGCCCGAGACCCTCTCGCCTGAACACCCGGAGCCCCACTGTGTTGGTCTGCTGGGGCTTCCCGAGCCCGGTCCACAGACGGGCGAGGACACACGTTGTCTCACGTTCCAGATCAAGGTGCTCCGGGTCGGCTCCCTCTGAGGCCTCTCTCCTTGGCTTGCGGACAGCGTCTCCTCCCTGCGTCTCACAGGGTCGCTGTCTATGCCTGTTTGCATCAGGCGTGTTGCATTAGGGCCCACCCTGATAACCGCACGTCAACTGGGTTACTCTATAAAGACCCTATGTCCACACAGGTCCTTCCGGGGTGCTGGGGACGGGCCCGGAGAGGTGTGAGGGCTCATGCACACGCTCATGACCGTGATCGTGTCGGTGGTCTCACGTGTTTACATGTGCCCAACTTACAAAACTGCACACTTCAAATATGCACACTTTATTGTACGTCCACTATGCCCCGACAACATAGAACTACAAATTTACATACAAATGTGGGAGGCCCAACTCAGCCCCAAATACCCACCTCTTCCCGCGGGCCCTCCCCTCTCCTCCGGCTGGCCCCCACCCCTTCTCAGCTCACTCACTCTTTCAGCACGAAGCATTTCGGGTACCCACCAGCCAGACTGGCCCTGTCAGAGGACGCTTGGACGTCCACCCTGCAGCACAGGCCACAGCGGCCAGTGCTGGTCTCACCTTGGCCTCCCTGCCAGCGCCCGCGCTAACCCAGGTCTCGGTGCAGCTGGTGCTCTGAGGATTTGCTGACGGAGCACAGGATGAACGAATGAATGAATGAATGGGTCAGGGAATGAGGGGGTTGCCCTGTCCACACTGCTCCTCCACCTCCCCCAGGTCCCAGGGGCGTTTTAGTGGAACATCTCGGGGACCCCAGGGAGTCTGGAGAAGCCTGAGCTTACTGTTGGCACCTCCCTGGGCTGGAAGGTGATCGCACGGGCTCATGTTTAGTGGTAACACTCACACGAGGCCACTGCCAGACGGAGGGGCAGGGTTCCCGCGGTCCTGGGACCTTTGCCTTTTCCAAGGGAAGAACCTGGGGCCGCACCAGGAGAAGCCCCCAGGAATGATGGCAGCAAGGGCCTTGGAGTGGGTCCAGGTGGGGGCCCTGTGAACCCGGCAGGGCACTTGGTCTCCCAAAGCCTCAGTTTCCCTACCTGTGGCACAGGGATAATAGTGGCCCCAAGGCACAAAGGTGCTAGGAAGTCTAGGCTGTGGGGAACAGCTGGCATTGAGCTTGGCACCAGGACCATCTTCCCTAGGGGATGGGAGCTGGGCAGCTGAGGGGCCTGGGGGGCCCATCCCACCTCCAAGTAACAGGTGGGTCCCTCAGAGCCGACTGCAAGGACCCCAAGGGCTGGTGAGTTATCTCTTGAAAACACTCTCCATACCACAGAATTGCATACCTCCTCCAAGTTTGCAAATAAATAAACAAAAAAATGAGAGGTGGCTGACTGTGCCATTGCGTGGGTGATTAACATTCTCTGGCCGGTTACGATTCATGCCACCTCCACGAAAGGAGTTTTCCCAGCGATAAATGCAAATGCAAGGCATCAGCAGGGCTAGGGGTGCGTGGCTTCCTATTTGTGTGCCGGCACTTAGCCCAGACCCGGCCTCCTCGGCTTCCGCGAAGGGGCCTGCTGGGGCCGCGGGCAGCCGAGCCCGGCTCGGGCCTCCTCAAGGCGCAGCCTCGCACACAGCAGCACAAGGCTCTGGGCGGTTTGCGGATGATGGGTGAGGCTGCAGGGCTGAGCCCAGCCTTGTCCTGTGAAACCGTGGCAGGCTCCCCGCTAACTCAGGGCCCCTTTCCATCTCTGTCCTGCTCTCTCCGCCCATGGCAAAGTGCGTGTCCAGTCCCTAATGGGGACCCAGCCCCTGGCACCCGCATCAAGAGCAACGCCTGGGAACATCAGGGCACCGTCCTCTCCCCAGTCACTCTGTGCCACCCCCCACCCCGCCATCCCCCAGGAAAGAGCCCGTGCCCAGCAGGGCCTCCCAGTCCAGTCGGAATGTGGGACTGCAGGACGGGCCCTTGCCTGTCACTGGCCTCAGGCCCCCGGCCATCCCGTCACACACTGCTCACCTCCTCTTCCTCCGAGTCCTCAGACCGCCCTGGGCGGCTTTGCACGCGCTGCTCCTCTGCCTGGAAGCCCCCTTCCCTCCTGTGAATTCCCACCCATCGTCCTCTGGGTCTGGGTTTGCTCACACGACAGCAACGGCAGACGTTTACTGTCTCATGGTTCGGGGACCGAAGTCCAAAATTGAGGTGTGGCAGCCCAGCTCCTCCTGAGGCCCCTTGGCGACTTGTCCCCGGGTCTCTTCACACCGTCTCTCCTCTGTGGTCTGTGTCCAAACTTGGCCTTGTTACAAAGCCTGCATTCCCACCAGACTGGGGCCTTCCCAGGTGATTTGGCTTTGCCTTAATTCCCTCTGTGAAGACGCTTTCCCACATAAGGCCACACTGTGAGGTGCTGGGGCTAGAACTCCAACAGCTGAATTTGGGGACACAGTTCCATCTGTAACAAGCCCCTAAGCCCCAGCGTCGTCTCCCCAGGGAGCTTCCAGAACAGACCAGATGCACTTTCTACCTCCGGACGCCCTCGTGACGGCTTGCTCCATGCCTGACCCTCCCCCATGCAGCACCAGGGGGACAAGTGTCCATCTGTCTCATGGCCACCACTTACCCAGAGCCTCATGAGCAGATGCTTGACAAATATTTGCCAAAAACAGTGTAACCCTGTAGGAACCACACTCCGTGTGGTGCAGTCTTGGTGTTGTGGTTACACACACTAGTCCATGTAACACCCAGGAATGCTTCCAATAACAAACAGCAGAGAACCCAACTAACCTTGACTTAAACAAATAGGGGTTTATTTTTTCCTCACACAAGAAGCCTGGGGCAGATGCTGCTGCTGCGGGTTTGGGGCTGGCGGCTCTGAAGCCCTCCTTGTTTGTCAGCCCTGCTGTTGCCTCATGGCTGCAAGAAGGCTGCCATGGCTCTGGGCATCACCTCTCCACCTTCGAGGTAGGAAGACAGAGGAAGGACAGTTCCAATTGTGTGTGTCTTCTTCTTTTTAATCAAGAAAGTAAAAACCAACCAAACAAAAAACCTTTCCCAGAAGTTCCCTGAAGACTTTTGCTTATGTCTAAGTAGGCAAAAAGGGTCCCAGGGGCCAAGGCGGCTGGGCACAGGAGTGCTCAGCTCACCTGCCCTCCGTAAGGGGTGTGGTGGGTGAGAAAGAGCTGGATGTGGGATCGGCTCAGCCAGCAGTGTCCATCCCAGTCCAGAAACTCACAAATTTTGGAATATCTCCAGTCGTTTCTTTGCACCTCTCAGACCCCATGACAGGCACGCAGGCCTGCACCAAGGTGCGCCAGCGACGGCCACAGCCCGCACACCCTGCTCCTGCCCTCCCCCGTCCCCAGTGGGCTGGGCCACCCCGAATCCCAGAAGGCCCAGTGTGGCCAGGACAGAAACGCCCCCCAGGGGAAATGAAGGGGCAGAGGCCACGTGGGTAAAGCAGGGGCACTTCGGCGGGAGGCGGAGGGGGCTGGGCGCACCCTGACCAGCTTAGACCCGATGCGCAGGAATGAGAGAAGGAAGGAACGGAACAGCACTGCTTGTTGGACTTTTAAAAAGCTGTACACATGATTGAAGGCCACCTGGGCAGCGTCCTGAGCAGAGCACCTGTGGCTGAGGTCACTGTCGGTCTGTGGCGTTGCTCCGGGCGGGTCCCTCTCCAGGCCTCCATTCTCTATCTGAGAATGGGGTGACCGTGTGGGCCAAGGCTTCCTCTTGGGGAAATGTCTCTGTCCCCCAGCATCTTGGCAAAGAGCTGTGCATAGGTGTGTCCCACGTGTGGGGGATGGCATGCTATCGTTGGAGTGCCCCACAGCCATTGCCGGTATCCAGAGACAGCTGCCCGACCCGGGTGTCTCCAGGTGCTGACAGCAGGGAAGCCCGTGTAGGACACTGGGCCATTGGTGCTTCCCCAGGACAGAATAAGAGATACAGATGTTTCCTTCGAAATTGCCAGAGATGGAGGATCTGGGCAGGACACAAAGGCTCCGGGGAGCTTAGCAAGGCACGAGGACTCGTCTTTCTGAGACAGGGGATGCTGACATCATATCCTCCCCTGTGCCAGGCACTTCCCCAATTTGGGGGACCCCACACTCTTGCCTATGCCCTCCTGGAGTCACAGCCTGGCCTGTGGACCAGCCCTCACTCCTGCACTCCACGGAGGAGTGAGTTATCTGTTTGGGGGTGTCCACCCTTGGCTCATGTTTCTAGATAAGGTCCAGCAAACAGACTAAAAAGCGCTGCGTGACTTCCGCTTCCAGCTAGGCTGGAACAACAGGCACTGGACAGACCCTCCCACCACCAGCAGCCCGACCACATGTTCAAGGCACCTGTGACAGGCACTGGATCCCAGGCAGTGGTGACTGTGAACACTCCAAAAGTCCCACTGGACTGGGGAGACAAAGACCATATTTCAAGGCACGGAAGCTTCTGGAAGCTGTGGGGCAGGGCATCAGAGACAGTCGGCTGTGGGAGCAGGGGCAGAAGTGTCTTCGGGGTCCCCCACGATTCCTTGGCTGAGTCCTGGGGAGGGTGCCCAGAGTGGCTGCTGCAGAGTCAGGGGTGGAGTGTGACCCCAGGGTTTGAGCTGGGTGTGGGGGGCGGCAGGCCAGCCAGGTGCCAAGGTCTTGATAACACCCAGACATCCTGCTGGGTGCTAAAAAAACATGCCTTAGCAGCCAGGGCACATCCTAAAGCAAGATCCATAATAGACTCACCCTGGCAAAACAGGCCCTGACAAGATCTGCAGGGGGCAGTGTGGGAGGTGGGGTCCCACCAAGTCAGAGAGGCTCCCCAGACCCCGCCTGCAAACCCACTCAACAAAGTGTCAAGTCAGATATATTCAAGTTCAGGGTGAGCAGACAAAAATCAACATTCTTCAGAGGGAGAAAAGAGAATTTGCTACAATGTATCATCCATATGGAGCAGTATGCATGAAAAAAAATTAGTAGGTATGAAAAAAAAAAAACAGGCCAGAAAAGGTGACTCATACTCAAGAAGAAAACAGTCAATAAAAGCTCACCCCTGGATAACTCACCCCAATGAAGCAATCACCGGGACACCAAAAGCATTAACCACAAAATTTAAAATATCAATACATTGACTTCATCACATTTAAAATTGTACACTTTAGAAAACACAGTGACTGAGAACGCATGTCCCAGAGTGAGAATTCACAATGCACATCTCTGACAAAGGGTTCTTAGAGACTCTCCCAGTGCAATCCTAAGGCAAACAACCCAATAAAAATGTGGGCAAAAGGTGTGAACCTTCAGATACCTGCCTGGCCGATAAACATATGAAATGCCACACGTCACCGTTAGTAGTCACGGAAATGTGAATTAAAACCACAGTGAGACACCCCCTCCCACCCCCCGCCGCTTTCGCGTTAAAGACGGGCAGCCCCAAGCGTCGGCAAGGACCCAGAACCTCTGCATTCTCACACGCTGAGGGTGGGCATGAAGAACCGTACAACGGCTTTGAAATAACTTGGCAGTTTCTTACAAAGTTAAATATATCTTCACTCTACAACCCACTCCTAGGTGTTTTCCCAAGAGAAATAACATCCACCCACAAAAAGACTCATGCACAGCAGCGGAAGCTGGAAGCGAGCCTGCGGCTCATCAGCACGTGAACGGACGGACAATCGGGCGGATCTGCCCGGGGAGGGCAGATGGGGTGCACACAGCCTCCTGCAGCCGCGGAGCGCCGGGCGGAGCTGAGGGAGGGCACAGGCCCGTGCCGGGTACGATTCCATCCACATAGCGTGCTGCAGCGGGTGAACTCAAACCAGCTACAGGGGCAGATCAGCTGCTGCCTGTAGACGGGAGTGGGCTGATGGATTGCAAAGAGACCTGAAGGAAATTTCTGTAAGGGTGATGTGTCTTGGAAAAAGTGGTGCTTACCCAACTGTGTCCATTTGTCAACTCACTGAGCTGTGCACTTATATTAGTGCATTTTATTGTAGGGAATTATACCTGGACAAAGCAGATTTTAAAAAATCATTGAGCTGTACACTTGCAAGATGTACAATGTATTAAATGTAAATTACAGCTGTGTAGAGTTGATTATTTTAAAGCCCTAGGTCTGGGGCTTGGTGTCTCATCTTTCTGCTGCAGACTAGGTAGCATAACATATGTGTAATTTAGTGCCCAAATCCAAATATCCCCTCAGTGGGCTTGGTCAGCCCTAGATTCCTGGGAGCAGGTGGACAGGGTCAGTATTAACCCAATGGCTACTCAGTTTTTTTGGAAGCCACATCCCATGGCAGTTTTGCCGCGGTAACAAATCGCTCCACCTCTCAGAGGCTGAAACAGTGAAGGTCTGTGTCTCACGCACTTTGCATGGGTGCCAGTCTGCCCCGGGTTTTCTCTCCAGGGTCCAAGCTGAAGACACAGCCCCTGGTGGAACATGCTCTTCCCGTGGTGACACCCAGTGGCTCTTAAAGCTTCCACACAGACCAAGGGTCCATCTCCGACAACATCTCGAATTCCATTGATCAAAGGAAGTGGATGGCACAGCCCAGCAATACAGGGACAGGGACGAAGGCTCTTTCTGCAGGGGCACTGCCAAGCCACAAGGTGAGGGTGGCAATGTCCCATTCTCCTAGGAAGAGGGGACAGCAACAGTTGGGAACAGAAATGCAGTCTGCCACCTCTTCCAACCAGCTTTGGCAAGCCGTGAAATCCAGGCTGTTACAGCAGCCATAGGAAACTAGTACACACACCAGGCAGTGGCGGCCTCCCTCAAAGGTATAGAACTCTCCGTCTTACTAAGCACATCCTCTGTGGCACTGACTGTCACAACCCAACAACCTGAGGAGGTCAACTGAAGGACACTGGGCTTGTCCTGTGGCCTCACAGTTGCTAGGTGACAAATTTATGAAATATCCTTGTAGGACAGAAGCTTCAGGGGGATAGACACCTGGCTGCAGATTGGACTGACAAATGGACTCCAGTGAACAGAAAGATTTTAGGACATGAGACTTCCAGCTTTGGCCCAAAGCAGGAGGGAGAGGACAAATGGGAAGGTGGGGCAGAGAATCAGAGAAACTGGTGTTTCCTGAGTGCACCCACAGGCCTGCTAAAGTTCTAGTGTTTTGGTCCATTTTAGCTGTCTTATTAGCCAGTCTGTCAGTGTCCCATTATACAGATGGGCAAAAGGGGGCTTAGGCATTCTTTCTCACCCCAATTTGCATGCAGCCAATTAATGGTGGGGCCAGAATTTTAAGTAATGTCTTTCTGATCCCAAAGATGCTCTTTTCACAGCACCTCACCTTGAGAAGGCCTGAGGCTGCTGCCAGAGCCACTTCTGGCTAGTGCAATTCAAGCCAATCCAGTAAGTCCATATTGAGCATCAGCTGTGGGTAAGGGGCTGAGCAGGACTCAGGGGAGAGTCCTGTGATCTTGAGGTCTGCCCTCAAGTAGATGACCATGCATTGGGGAAGACAGGAAAGACCTGTCTCACTGCTGTAAGAAGAGAATGACCCACGCAAAGGGAGCTTGTATGTGGGGGAACAATAGTTCAGGTCATTGGCAGAGCCTGGGGAAGGCTGCCTAGAGGAAAGGGCATCTGGGCTGGGCATGAAGGACAAGAAGGATTTTTACAAGTGGAAAAGATGGATTTTCTTTAACTACTAAATGGTAATTATAATAACAGCCTCTTACTACACACATATACACACACATACATGTATAACAGCTAATAAGCCAACAAATAAAACGGAGGAATGAAAAATACTCAGTCCCCGAAACAATAGAAAGGAGAGAAAAAGAAACAAAGAATAGGTAATACAAATACAAAACAAAACATGGAGGTAGAATTAAATGCAATCATATCAACAAACACACTAAATATAAATGTCTAAATACTCCAATTAAAAGACAGAGAGTGACAGATTGGATAAAAAATCAAGACCCAATTATATGCTGCCTATAAGAAACCCACTTTAAATATAAGGACATACAGTTTCAAAGTAAAAGGATAAAAAGATGTATCACGCTAACACTTGTCAAAAACAGCTAGAGTGACAATATTAACAGCAAAGAAGATTTTAAGGGAAAGAATATTACCAGGGATAAAGAGTCATTCTCTTTACCAGTGATAAAGGGATCGACTCTCAAGCAGACATAACAATTCTAGATATTTATGCACCAAATAAGATCTTAAAACACACATAGCAAAATGGGTAGAATAGCCCTCTCTCAATAATTGATACCAAAAATATACAAAAGTCAGTGAGGATATAGAAGATTTGAACAGTACTATCAATCAATAAGTCCAAATTGGCATGGTTAGAACATTCCAGAATATGCATTCATTTCAAGTACATACGGAACATTTCCAAAGATATACCATATTTTGAGGCATAAAAACATTACAATAAATCCAAAAGAATTAAAGTTATTCAATGTATGTTCTCTATTCAAAACTGAATTAAATTGAACACCGATAATAGAAAGATATCTGTAAAATACCCAAATATTTGAAAACTAAGTAAGATTCTTCAATAACCCAAGATTTAAAGAAGAAATCAAAAGGGTAATTAGAAAATAGAAGTTAGAAAATATTTGAGGTATATGAAAATGAAACACAACCTATCAAAATTTGGTGGATATAGTTAAAATAGAACTTAAAGGGAAATTTATAGCACTAAATGCTTCTGTGTTTACCACAATAAACTAGAGAAAGGAAAGCAAATTTAATCAAAGAGAAACAGAAGAAAGGAAATAACAAAGATTACAGCAAAATCAATAAAATAGAAAAATAATAGAGAAAATGAATGAAACCTGGTCATTTGAAACCTCAAGACCTACTCATCAGAAAACAAAGAAAGAAGACACAAGTTACTAATATAAGAAATTAGAGAGGGTCATCACTACGGACCGTACACATATTAAAAGGAATATGATGCCAAGAAATTTGACAACTTGGATGTAATGGACAAATTCCTTGAAAAACACAAACTAATAAAACTCACTCAAGAAGAAATAGATAACCTGAACTGTCCCTATTTTTTGAAGAAGTTTAAAACCTCCCCACAAAGAAACTCTAGTCCCAAATGGTCTCACCGGTGAATTCTACCAAATACTTAAGGAATAAATAATTCTAATTCTCTACAAGATTTTTCAGAAAAACTTAAGAGGAAGGTATATTTTTAACTTATTTTATGAGACCAGCACTACTATAAGATCAAAATCGTACAAAGACATTGCAAGAAAAGAAATCTACAGACTAGTATTCCTCAGGAAGTAGATGCAAAAATTCTAAACAGAAATTTAGCAATCAAGTCCAGCAATACATAAAATGAATAATACATATGCCCAGATCTAGCTTATTCTCGAAATGCAAGTTTGTTTTAACATTAGAAACAAATAATATAGCTCACAATATTATTGTGAAGATAATGATACTCATAATATGAAAACACATATTGTCTCAATAGGTACAGAAAAAGCATTAGCCCAAATCCAACATCTATTGCTGATGAGAACTCTCAACAAACTAAGAATAAAAGGAAACTTTCTCAACCTGATGAAGAACATCATCTATGAGAACCCTCACAGCTGACATCATACTCAATAGTGAAAGACTGAAAGTCTCCCTCTGAGATCAGGAATGAGGCAAGGGAGGGAGGGAGGGAGGGAGGAAGGAAGGAAGGAAGGAAGGAAGGAAGGAAGGTCACTCAAATTGTAAAGGGGCAAGTAAATCTGTCTTTATTCACAAACAAGTTGATCATCTGCAGAGAAAATCTTATGGAATCTATTTTAAAAAGCTACTAGAATTAACCAGTGAGTTTAACAAGATTACACTATAGAGGATCCACATGCAAAAATCGATTGCCTTTCTATAATAACAATACAACACAATTGAAAAAGAAACATTTACAATAGCATCAAAAACATGAAATACATAAACAGATATGTCTGTCAAAAACGTATGTAAAACTGAACGTTACTGGGAGAAATTAAAGAATACCTGAATAAATGGAGAGATAAACCATGTTCACGTGTGAAAAGATGCCAGTGCTCCCAGAATTGACCTGTAGATTCAAAACGATCCCAATCTGAATACCAGCAGGTATAATCCCTTCATTTGCCTTCTCGGCACACGAGGAATGAAAACGTGTGTTGGTACAAAGACATGTGCATGGTGTTCACAGCACCTTTATCATAACAGCCCAGACGTCCACCAACAAGTGGACAGATTCACAGCTAACTGCGGTGCATCCCTGCAGTGAAATGCTACTCAGTAATGCAAAAGAATGAACTACTCACGCAATCAACAACTTGGGGGAATCTCAAAATAATTATAGGGAGCAAAAGAGCCCAGGCAAGGTAAGCAGGTACTATATGATCCTAGTTATCTAAAATTCTGTGCAAACAGCAAGGGTGACAGAACGCAGAGCAGTGTTTCGCTGGGGCTGGCAGGGGGTGTGGGATGAACGTGGGGAAACCTCAGGGGTCGTGGACGTACTCATGGTCTTGATTGTGGGTGGTATTTCCATGGGTGCCTAAAGATGTCAAAACTTACCAGATTGTACACTTGAACATGTGTGGTTTAATGTATGTCAATTATGACTCAATGAAGCTCTTAAATAATTGAAAAGAACAAAAATATTAACATCTCTTTCAGTGTAAAGATAACAGGAAAGAAGGATATGTATTGCACGGTCTTGGTGAAATCCAGATGTCTACCGGGCCCAGGGGAGCCAGGCATCCGCGGTGCGGTGCTGGACAGGACACCAGGCTCTTTCCCCAGGGCCACAGGGTGTGGCGATTCCAGTTCTCCACCTTCAAGCATCAGGAACAAGCAGACATGGAGGGAGGGCAGAGACCACGGAGGAAGGTCCCGACTCCTGTGAGGCCTGGCCCCAGCCGGGCCTGTCCTGGACCAGGCCAGTGCCTGTTGTCCACACCTGTGGAGTTGGGCTCCGTCAGGCAATGCCTCGGTTGCTGTGACTCTCAGAGAGAAGTCACAGGCCCCTTCGGGGGTGGCAAAAAGCAAAAAGAGCCCTGTCCCCCTGGTTTTCCTAAAGCCATACACATTGTCCCCAGGTGCAGGGTAAAGTGACCTATTTGAGCAGCGTGGATTCCAGTCCCGACTCAGCCACTCAGAGCTATGTGACTTGGGGCAAGTCACTCCTTTCTCTGTGCCCTAGTTTCCTCCTCAGGGCAGGTAGGTGGGTTGAGGTGACTGCCTTGGGCCTCCAGCACCACATGGCAGTTTTATCGGCAGGTCAGCGGCCTCACCCAGGGGACTGAAGCAGGGTGGCCCCATGGGAACGGGCACAGCCTCGCCTGGCTTCCTGGATTCCGCAGTCCTGGGGCCATTCTGTGCTGCCAGCCCCCAGTAGCGGGTGGCCAAGCCTGCCGGGCACTGGGCGCCACTTCTCAGCACACACTTTCCCGGAAGCCGGCCTGGGAGGCACCCACAGGACCCGCTGTCCCACAGACAGGCACAGAGTGTACCAGTGGTGCCACCGGGGCTTGGGAGACAGGCCCCAGGAGCTAGAAATAGGTGACCAGCTGTCCTGCTTTGCCCAATCAGAGGAGGTTTCCCAGGATGGGGACCTTTCCATGATAAAAACCAACTGGGGAAGTCCCAGGCACACCGGAATGATTGGTCACCTAACAAAGCCAACATGCCACCTCCTCTTCCTCCCCTGCCCGCCTCCTGCCACCTGTGCTTCCCTAAGAGGAGCTTGTGCAAGCATTAGGAAGCCCTGTTCCTAAAAGTGGGGCCTAACACAGACTTTCTTTCCCACCTCGAAAGTGATTTCTTTCCAGACGAACAAAATCGCCTACTGTGGCTTTCCAGTCCCCAGAGAGCATGAGCAGAATGCATCAAAAAACTAAAATGTCAGCATGCTTTGACGAAGTAATTCCCCTGCTAGGAGTTTGCCCCACAGAAGCAATCAGACGTGTGCAAAATCTGAGCACACAGGTGTATTCCCGGCAGGGATGTTTAAAATAGTAAAAAGCTGACAACTTAATATGCATCATAGGGGATTCAGTTCATACGGCACACCCCGGAGGAGCCGTGTTCAGCGTCCAGAAAGGTTCCAGTATATGCTGGTGCCTGGATAAAGCAAGTTCCAGGATGGCGAGGGGTCATTCCACTGGTGGGGAACGGAGTGTTTACACTGGGAGCCTTGGGCAGCATCTGCGGGTGCCCCGGGTCATCTCCAGAGGCAGGTGGGACTAGCAGGTGTTTTTTACTTTATTTTTGTGTTTTCTTATATCATTTAAATTGTTCAGAACGAGATTTTATGTACTTAATAAAAGCAGTCAGTGTTTGATTGTTTGTAACAAAGTTTCCCTATAATGGGGCTGCGGGGGGTGGGGTTGGGCAACAGGTCTGGACTTCTGTTGCCTGACATTGGGGCCTGCAGCTGGGTCAGTCCCAGTATGTTCCCTGGAAAAAGGAGGCAAAGCAGCCAGATTTGGGTCTGTCAAGACAAAAGCCTTCTGTCCCCAAACTCGGAAGCCATCCCCGTCGTAAATTTTGCTTTCTTGGGAAGGTTCTGGAGACTCTAGAAGTCTGGGATTAGAGGTGTAGGGAAGGACTCTTTGGTTTGCAAAGTGCAGGGTCCAGCTCAAGCTTCCTGAGGTTGCTCCATGGCCTGTATAACCTGGAGGTTTAGGAGGGGACCAGAACGTCTTCAGGCACAGCTGGACCCAGGTGTTAAACAGAGCCACTGGGCTTCTCTATGCCACCATCTCTTCCTCTTCCTCCTTCTCCCCATCTGCTTTCAGTTCTTGTCTCTGCGTCTCTTGGCAAGTTATCCTCAGGCTGTCGATTACAGGCAGGTGCCCTTCAAGGGGTAAGGACAACGACTGTGGCAGCCTCAGGCAGCTCGGGCAGTGACTTTTGAGCCAAATGACAGCACCCCCTGCTGGCCCAGCAGAAGAGTCCCAGGAAGAACTCGCCTTGGCTCCGCCTGTGTCACATGCCCACCTGTGACCAGGGGAAGTGGGGCCCTAGGGTTGCCAGCACCTTCCAAGCCACACGGAGGGAAAGGGAAATTGTGCAAGATTCTCCAAAGGAAAGAGGTGCAGCACCCGAAGGAGGAGAGGAGCCTGCTCCACAGGACACAGTCGCAGGGACCACAATCCACGACAGCAGCATCTCGTAGACTCTAGTCTGGTCTGCACCAGACCCGCAGTGTCCAGGACTTAGAGCTAATCACAGGCAGTCTACAGGCCTTGGTTCTCAGAGTCCCAAGCTGTCCAGAAAGGAAGACAGTCTCACTGTTCCTTTGCTGATGAGGCCCAGAGACACTGGATGAATCGCCCAGGTCACCAGGCAGTAAGTAGTGGAACTGGGCCTAACAGTTAGACACTTGGACTTGAAATCTTCTCTTGTTACTTTACTCTTGGGCTGAGGTCGTGAAGTGTCACCACTGCCTTCATCTCTACCATCACCATCATTGACATCCCACTACCATCATCACCACCACCACCATCAACACTACCATAACCACCATCTCCACCACCTCCACCACCATAACCACCACCACCATCACCACCATCTCCATCTCCACCACCACCACCATCAA